>VZRN01005249.1:168983-206680 GCA_013397935.1 Dasyornis broadbenti
TCTTCTCCTTCTCAGTAACTTCTACATCCTTTGTCTAATTCCAGTAGTATTTGACAGCAGCAGAGAGATGAATTGTTTCACAGCAAGTGGCCATTGGGTGGAGGAGCTCCAAATTGCTGTTTCATTTGAGGAAACCCTTTGACAGTTCCCTGTCCAGTGCCCTTTCAGGACATACATGCTTTGGAGTCAGACACAGAGCACGCTGCCTTGCCTCCAGCATGGTGGTATCGGAAAACAACTCCTTTGCTCAGTTCCCTAGTGGGTTCCGAATATTTAAACCTGACTGCAGTGAGTCTCACAAAGGTAAGTATAGACAAGAGATTTCAACTGTTCCACAGCACTTTGGAAAGCTACCACCTTACAAACCATTAACATAACTTGATGTAATGTTTCACTGATCGTGGCTGAGACACTTCTGCTTTATGGAAAGCAAATTGTCTCACCTCAGTTGCTGTGAGGGGGTACAGAGTGGCACCCAGAACATGGGGACAGCTGAATGGCAGATGGGAATCCGGAGTGGGTGGCTACAGGAAGGGACTTGCTGCTTCACCAAAGGCTTTCTCCAATAGCTGGACGGGAATAAGGTTTCAGCTGAACACCTGGCTGCAGGCAGGATTCACTGCAGTCAGACACTGGTATCTCACCTGCTCCCATAGGTGCAGAACTGTGTTCTACTCGAGATGAAATGACCTAGGCAAGGAAGTTATACGAGCTCTCCCACAGCCTCCTGGAGCATCTTTCAAAGGACTCTTACTGCTCTCTACTAGTGCCTCATGTGAGAAAAGTCATCATGCTCTTGCTGAATGCTTTGAAGTAAAGGTAAGGATTTGGTTTAATCCAGTCAGATCCATTTTTTTTTTCCTCCTGTGTACTGCAGTATAGTTTCCATTAAAGGTAAATATGATTTTTCTACTTTCTCAGCAGTCAGTTTTGCAGAGGGAAGTCTACTGCCTTTTTACTTCCTCAAATAGTGAATCTGAAACAGGAAAGGTCTGACCTCAGCTGTGCAGCTCAACCCCAGGTGCAGCATTGATGGCCATGGCAAGTCTGACATAAGAGATGAAGCAGGTGCAGCACAAGGTGGCACTAATGAGGTGTGGAAGGGACAGGGTCCTTTTAGCTCCTTGCTCACTATGCCCCGAAGATGCTGGACATCAGCTGATCAGTTAGCCAAGTGAAACGTGAACAATTTTGTAGATATTTGTGTTTTAATATGCGGAATCATACTCATCCTTCTGTCCAACAGATTAGAAACTTCTGCTCTCCAGCCACTAACCATGGGTGTTTCTAGGCACACTGCCTTGTACTGCATCAAATCCTGAAAATGGGATATGTGTTGGAGACTCCAGACGGTGAGACATGCTAAAGCTACTCATGTGCTGCCTTGAAAAAACAACTCATAAGTGAACTGACCAGAAAAAAAAAAGAAAAAAAGAAATTCACTGTTTGTCAAATGTCTGTGTTCAAGAGTGTGGAGAAGTGCTCCGATGGCACTGATTCTTGATATTGATCAGATTCATGCTGTTATTCATTGCTTGCTTGAAGTTTTGCGTAGAGGTGGTTCAGGGTGGTCTCAGAAAATAACTGTGTGCATGGGCTTGGCTGTGGTAGTATGGGCAACCAAGTGCCAACCTGAAACTGTGACTTGCAGTAAAACTGTTCTAAATTTTTGAGCAGGAATGTTTCCAGCAATGTCAGAATGGTAATTAGCGATTGATTTTCTTTTGGCAGCTTGCCGTGTAGTCAGTGACAGACACCAAAACTCTTTTAACACATTTAATGGGATTTTTCCTTCCATTTACACTATCATAAATTACAAAGCATATTTCACTTCACAAAATAAAACCATTTCCAGATCATTTTTATGACAGTATTAAGTAGTACATAACCTACAACAAATAGTCCTGTACAAGGCAGGAGGATCTGTGGAAGTATTGGGAACTCAGACTATTTAGCACTTGCTCTGCAATCTGGGTTAATCTATCTAGCCCTTAGTTATTTCTCTAGAAGACGACAAATTTACAGTCATACCTTCTACCTCTTTTCATTATCATAGTTACAAGTATTTTTCAATTTGAATAGAAACATGTGCTCCCTGAAATAATTCAGGAAACTGCATCACTGAGTTACCACGCATATGATACAAATGATCAAGATGAGGGAGTATTAGAATTTTTTTTGTGGTGAAAATTGAGTTTGGTAGTAAAGTATATTGATTTTCTATGCTTGCAGAAACGTCATGCTGAGAAACAGTTATAACATTAGGAATAAGTTAGACTATGAACTCTGTAGGTCAATGTTTGTGAGGGGAGAAAATATTAAAATTTGGTAATAATTAAATTTACCAGCTCCCACATGTCCTACACATTCTTTCTTTATTTCTTTTATTTTTTAAACAAACCATCAGGAAACACATTGAAGATAAATACCTACAATTTTAGCAGATTTACTGTACATTTATAAATAGAGAAACATGACAAAACATAACTCAATTTTTACAGAAAAACCAAATCCTTCATCATTCACCCAAAAAAGTGCTGACTTTCAACAAGGCCAGAAAATATCCAGTGTCCCAGCATCACTTAACTTATATATTACTGTAATCCAAGAAAAATCTGGCATGTGAAACTGATACTACCACCAGGACTTTTGAAAAATTCTCAAGACTGTATTTTACATGGGAGAAAAAAAAGAAAAGAGAAAATACTATATGTTTTGGGAAATAGCAAATGGCCAAAAGTGTACAATACTAGGATGCTAGTGCCTAAATGCAAAGAAACCTAAGGAAAGCTGAAATATGCACAAGAAAGGTATTCTCCTTTAAAACACTTGCAATGGAAGAGGTATGTCAGGATAATACTGCATTAGTGGCAATTGTTTTCAATATATCATAGCAAAAACGCAGGAAAGAATCACGTGAAAATAATCAATGCACCGCATTGATTTATAGTTTGCTAAAATAAAATGCCATTCTTTCAGCTAGGTAAAGTAAAAATATCTTTATAATATAGGTTCTGTTTCACGATTGACATATACAATTATGTCTCATGAAGAAGGAAATGTATAGGTGTATACAAGTAACACTGATTAAGTACCTTTTTGCTTCTCTAGCCATATTAAAATATGTTTTGTGTTTCTTAATAAGTTAACAATAAAATTGTTTGAAACTTCTCAAAACAAATATACATCTGAGGCAAGGCAAAAGATACAAGGTAAGAGGATTTTTTCTGACCTTCTTTTTCCCTTCTACAAAGAGGCATATGTCTATGAGACATAGGCTTTCCCTAAACATTTTGGCATCCATCTGCAACTTTGCAGAAATTGAAGTGCAGTCAAGGAACTCTTCCTTTCTGTTTAAAAAAATTTAAAGAAATTTTGTTTTTCCTTCAGACTAATTATCTTAAAACAAATGGCTTTGAAGATATGCCTCTCTGACTAGAAGAGAACATCTTCATTTTCTATTAAAATCTGCACAATTAACTTCTGGTACCGCATGTCATTCAGTGTAGCAAGGGTACTGTCCTCTGGAGGTCTCATTAAAGTAGGTCCAAACACTATTCCCAGGTTTTCAGCATTCATAAAATTCTCCTTTTCATGCAAGGTAACCCTAGAGTAGGAATAAAAAAAAAAAAAAAAAAAGGGAAAGCAATTAGTTGCTTACTACCCATAAAAAAGAATATCTGCATCTTTATCTATGGTCTTACTTCACATCGAGCACTGGTATGTAATGACATCTTTCAGTAACAATTTTTACTTTACCTCATATAGTAAGTGTTTGCACAAGAGGTAAAATGCAACTGTGGTGGGGCTGTGATTTTTAGTGCCTTTAAACACCTCTCATGTGCCTCTTAGGTGATTTTTCCATGTGACTGTGTGTTAGAGTATAAGAATTAGTGGCAATTGCTTTTTTAAAAGCATAGTCATGATTTAAATGATGATGTATGGAGCAGTCCTCTGTACTACAGTAACTGAAATTCTCCAGTGGGTTGTGCTTGGTGTGCATCCCACCAGTGGTGTGGGTGTGCTCCACAAGTAAAAGCATGGATTTTCCTTAAACTACTGATGCTCTCAGATACGCTTCCAGCCTGCAGGAGCCCATCCCTTCACACAGATGCTCTGCCTTGCTGGCTGCCTCAGGCCAACCAGCAGCTGAGTCATTCTGACTACTTGTTACACTTGAGGAGTAGGCTGAATCCTGGACCTGCCTGGAGAGGCAGCTTGCTAAAATCAGGCTGCTATAAATGCCATCTATCCTTGACAGAGAACAGAGGCACTTCTAGGGAAGAGCCCAAGCTGTTTTGTTTGCTGACATAGGTCATATAATGTAAATACAAAAATAGATGAACTATTGTGGCTGGAGGAAACAAAGATCACCAAGGATTGGCCAAGCTGCAGAGAAGTCAGCCTTGACTGGAAAATCAGTCAGGCCTGCTGGAAAGTGTGAGGTGTGCTCAAGGTTTCCCTCCAGGTAACAGTGCTGGATCACATCAGTGTTGTCCCATTTGTGTGGCATATCGAGTTCAGTCCTGAGAGTGCTCTCGCACTGCAGTGCAGGATAGCCACAGTCCCTTGATCAGTCACAGTGCTCGATCAGTGACGGACCAGACATTTGCTGTGGTAGGTACAGCCTGGATGACACTTCTGACACTTCACATCTCCTTCACACAACTCCTCTGCCAGGGTGAAACACATCTGATTTTGGAGACAGCTCTCCTGGCAACAGCTGAGACTTCCCCCAGCCATGGCAATTCCCAGCTGGGCATTGTAAGTGGATTCACCCATGACATCAGGGGAGCACAAGGTGGTTGAAACCAGGTCTTCCCTTGTTTGCAAGGTACTCATATGACTCAGTTTCACTTCTGCTGTCATCTCTCTGCAAAGAATGGCTCTGTGACAGAAAACTGCTGTTCCTCTTTGCTTCCAGGGCAGAAGTCTATTAGTGCCCCTACTCACAGATACATCCTCATCTTCTAGCACAGATATATTTGCTGTGTTTTGCAAGGAGCAAAGATAAACCAAGGCTGTGAAGCCCAAGCCACCTCTGTGCCAGTGTATGTCTGACACTCTGCTTTCCTTCTGTGGATGAATGCAGCACAGATGTTCAACAGCTGTGCAGAGCTACACAGATCTTACTAGCATCTCTGTTCAGGAGTGTGGGGCTTGCTGCACAGCTGGGGTGAACACGGAGAAGATTCAGAGCTTGACTGCAATGTCAATGTGGATGGAGTTGTATGTGTTTCACCACAGTGGGGACTGCTCATGCTGTTGCATTTCCTTCAATTTTGAGCAAGAAGTTATCAGAAAGGTAATTAATTGATCAACAAACTCATTTTTCGTTGCTGACGTTCTCAGCTGGATTTTCCTATGCTTTTAACAACAACTCTGCAGTTTCTTTTCAGCTGAGAAACAGCAGTGGTGTAGAGACTGTGACCCTGCAGTCTTTTCATAGACTCCCTTATAATGGTACATGTTTTATACATGCAGGAAGAGCCCTAGGGGGTTGAAGTTTGAATTCCGTATTTAATCTACAGAACAGCATAGTCTGAACCTTAATGATTCTTCCCTCTTTCACATTCAGATCTCTCCAATAGATTCTCCATAGGAACTGACATGCATTTTATTTCCGTGAAGACACCAAAAGCTACAATTTGGGAATGGAGAGGAAACTCATTGTGCGACTTGCAAATATTTGAGAGAGAAAGCTCAATCAGCACTTTGGACTGTTTCTGCTTCATCAGTTGTTCAGCTCAACAGCTGAACGATAGCCTGGATGGCCGTTTATGAGAAGAAGGCAAATCCATATTTGTCTATTAAAAGTTTGCTGCCAGAAGGTGAAAGTGCTGATTCTGTGTGCAGGTCACTTGTCCACAGCCACCACTGGCCTTCTTAAAAGCCAGCATGAGTCATCATCAATTGTCCATGCATATGTCCTGACAAGGGTGGATATTTGCACATCTCATTTTTGTAGAGTCCAAAGAAGCTCCTGCATGCCCAGGTAATGTCTCATCAAGGGGAAAAATTACTCAATTGTAATGACCTGAGCAGATTCAAAATGAGGGAAAGTCTCTGCATAATGAGAACCTGACAGAGCATGAAATGCACTTCATACAAGTTCTCTGATGCAGCTTTATGTGAATTGAGGTCTTCTTTTTTAAAGGTTGGCATTGATAGTGCAGAATAGTGCAGATGAAAGCCAGAAAGTACTCCACATTTACAACTGTGTTGCAAGTAGTAGGACAACTAAGAAAATATAATGATTTTCTGAATAAGAGGTCCGTAGCTTTAATACTCCCTTATCCCCTTTTCTGTTGTTTCTGAGTAACAATATTTAACCAGAAACAAGGGAAATCTTGGGCAATATATCCATAAATGAAGGCCTGCTTTGAGATGACAGTGCCAGTCTATACTCATCTTCAGTTTTTAAATAATTACAAAGAAGAAGTCTTGAGTCATGTAAGTACCCAAAGCAGGAAAGTAGAGTTAACATAGTTTTGAAAAACAGTTTTGCTTGAAATTAGTGGAAATGAGGCACCACTCAGAGAGCAGTCCTTAGTTTTCCTAGTTACCTAGCTGAAAACTTGGAAAACTTGGAAGTACACTCCTAAGTAATTAAAAAAATTAAATTTAGGCACTTTTGAAAATTTTGTATGCCTTACGAAGCTTTACGAAGCCCCTCATGTATGTCTTATGTATGCCTAAAGAAGCTCTGGAAAGCAAAGGAGGAAGAGCATGTTTAAAACTAAGACAGATATAAGTGTATTGCTTTTACTAGTCATATAAAAATAGGCCCTGCATGATTCTTGGCTTATTGTGATGTGAGCAAACAACACGTAAGGGACAGCTCTTTCCTTTTAGGGTTATTGTTCAAGATGACAAAACAGGAGATAAGGGGAGGCAGAAGCAAAGCATGGTCAAGTGCCTCACAGCAGCACACCTAGCACATCTCTGAAGTACCCTCCATTTGGTATTTTTCAGAGATTATCTGCCTCAGAGAAGCATGACAAATGTCAATTAACTCTTGAAAGGTTTGCAATAATATGCCAGCAAAAGGATCTATGCTATATGAATGCACAGGTTACATGTACTTACACAAACAGCTTGTCTGCTTATCTGTAACATTATTGATTTAGTGGCAGTGCCCTAATGGAAGCTTTATTAGTACTTTCTGTAATATTTCTTTTTCAAAGCAGAAAATTGTTAAGCTCTTCAAGGAATACCCTGCATGTCAATTAACTCACTTTTTGAGATGAATCATTAGGTATCTAAGTGTCTCATAGTGAGCAGCAGGGAGTAACAGCAACACTTCATGTACTGCTTCTAGTCGTTCATCAGGATTGGAGATTTCTGTAAAAACACCAAACAGGATTAACGTTAATAGGACTTTCCATGTGTACATAGCAATAAATCAGGAAGATAACTTATTATTATGGAATAATTTACAAGCTATTGACTGAGCTTGGAGGAATAAATATTGCACTCATAAATGTGACGCTTATCAGCAACTTGTGCATCCTCAAAGAAAAAAAAAGCTTTACACTAAGAAATCAGCAACAAAGACCACCCAAGAATTATCTCCATGGTCTGTAGCTCTATATACAGGTCTGTACACGCACAGTGCTTGAGCTTTGTTAAGTGCTTCACAATATTTCTCTGCCCAGAACTGTCTTTAAAATCCTACAAAAGATTACTTCCATTTGCCTTCAAAACCAGACAGGAGTGTGGATATATGACTTTAAGAGACTATGCTTGAAAATGTAAGTTTAGCTAGAGATTGAAATGGCATGGAATTACTATCAGTGATACCAACATATACCAAGCATCAGTGCTCATTTAAAACTGTTTGGCAATCTAAAAATCTGAGCAGGATTTACACTATTTTTTAATCTTTACATACAAAAAGACACTTTCTGATACAAATCGGTCATTTTGATACCATACATTTACTTTTATTTTTTTAACCTGTGGGATAGCCCATCTGATTAACAATCAGAAAGAATTTTCATGTGAATGAAGGACATGGCAGAGAAGGAATGAACAAGACAGCGCCCATGTTTCCAATTTTTTTTCTGTCCTTTCCTTTAACGTGGACAGCTTCAGGGACAGGAGATGTAAATAAAGATTGGTCCAAATAACTATGCAATACTTACTTGCTGCCTCTATGAACTTGGAATAGGTGTCATAGGTGATCACAGGAATTGGTAGGTCTCTGAAGTATAGCTTCAGTGCTCCAGCAATGATGTTTATGTCTGGATAAATATTGGCAGAAATATCAGCTTTGTCACCATCTAGAAAAAGAAAGAGAAATCTGTTTAAAACCACCCTAATTTTGACTGAAGCAAGGCTAGACTTCTAAGTCAGATTTATTGCGTGCAACCTGACAAGAAAAAAACCTGAAAGCATTTGGAAGGTTTAAATGAGAATATACTGCTACCATCTTTAGAGTATATCAGTGAGGAATGGTAGTTTCTTTATGTTTTATTAAACAATTTATTTGCTTACATCTTTTGGAGGGGCTGGTGATTACAGCACCCATATCTGCAGTGTACCATCTCAAACATACTGTTTAAATACGGGATAAAAAAACATGTTAGTAATATATTTCTTGCATTTAGTGCATTTATTCACTGAAACTAAACTATTCATAACTTGTTCTGATGTTGTATTTTCATCTGCAGATCAGTGCACAGGAGAATGAACCATTTCTTCATCTCTACTTGGGGAAACAGAGGCATAGAGAAATAACATAAATTTCCAATTACCATCAGGAGACCAGTAGGAAAAATCAGAGTAAACATCCAAATTTTGTATGTCTTGTACCAACATATCTATAGTCATTAGCTAGTAAGAAAGCTGCCTTATTTTCTGGTATCTTCTAATGTCTTAATATTTGACTTATTTATTTATTTATAGCAAAGACACGAATTAAAAAAGGTATGCTAAGGCATTAGTTATACAATTTATTCTGAAATGTGCATCACAATTTTTGAAATTAATATGGATACTTGTAATAGATGAAATGCTAAACAGATGAATTATGCATCTGGAAAGGCATACATTTTGTTTGCCACAATATAAAAGAGTTAGTCAGAACTCTATTACAGAGCACTTTTAAACACATGAGCCTAAAGTTTACAGGGGTTGCTGGGAAGTCCCGGCTTGCAATGAGTGAAATTACAAGAAGTAGCAGTAAGGCAGGATCACTATTATTTTTCAGGTTCAGATGACTACATCTGTTCTGCACTACCTAGTACCCTCATACCCACGTTTTTCTCCAGATCAAGAAATTTTACTATCCTCCCTTGCTGGGATGTATCAGTCTTGGTGGTCTTCCAGAAGAAAGGTGTGTAGGACACTGGTCAACTAGGGGGTGTAGCTGGCTGGATTTAACCCCTAGCTTTACCTCAGGCTTCTTGGAGATCAATTATACCCATAGTCCCTATTTCCCCACCATTCAGCCAAGGATACTACACTTGCCTCAGAGCAGCTGGTGGAGGTGAGGACCATACAGAGAGTGGGGTGAGGTTATGCCTGCTTGAACAGCAGAGAGGGGTTTGCTGTGGCTGCCAGCAGGTGCAGGCACAAGCTTGGGCTGTTACCACCAAGGTGCTGACATGTTGTAAAGCCATTGCCTTGCTTGTCTCACAATAACAAGTGCTTGTGGACATGCCCTGATACAGACAGATGAGTGGGGGTGCTTGATACACGGCATCCAAGATGGAGATAAAGGCTTTCACAGCACAGTAAAAGAATTTATATTGATTGCAGACATTTTATACAAACCTATGGCATTAATCTTGCAGGGATACGTCCTGTCCAATGTATGCACATAATTCTCATTAAGACTAATAGCACTACATGTTCTCATCAAGAGGAGATTATATGCTTAAGTGTTTAAAACAAACAGCCTTTCTTGATGCAGCTGAGCAGTCTGAATACATCCATCAGCATTTAATTTAATAC
This sequence comes from Dasyornis broadbenti, assembly GCA_013397935.1. Taxonomy (NCBI): domain Eukaryota; kingdom Metazoa; phylum Chordata; class Aves; order Passeriformes; family Dasyornithidae; genus Dasyornis; species Dasyornis broadbenti. Next base: position 178,944 of record VZRN01005249.1, read on the forward strand.
AGCATCAATAAGCCCTAGGAGGATGTTTACACTGCCCCAATCTTTTGTTTAATCCACACATTCCAGGCAAGGTAGCATTAGTCTTGTGAAGCTTTGTGTGGAGAGCTCTGTTTAACTGATGGACACTGAGCACTCAAAATGCTCCACTGAAAACAGACACCTCCAAGGAGCCAGCAGCGGCATCAGAACAGATATAGCAAAGCACAAGCTTACATCTATTATCCAGGTCACCAGTACACTAAATGGAAGTGTTATTTATTTAGTACTTTTACAAAGCAGCCCAACAAGCTTCCTTAAAGGGGCACTTCAGTTTGAGGTACTTCAAACTACAGTGTACTTCAAACATACCTCTTATTTACATATTTGCTTGCTGTAGGAAAAATACATGGATTCCTGAGTCAAAGATTTTATTCTTCTCTTCAGAGACAAACACACATCCATTGGAAATGCGCTGAAGTTTGCAAGTGAGCCCAACAATACATCTGTTGTAATATACCCTACACGTTTCTGCAGTGGATATGTAGGGGGAGGTGTATGTATGCATGTGTGAACTACATGTGGTTCATATGGTACCTTCTGCATTACCACAATAATTTTTTTCACTCTTCAATATAGGAACTTTTGTCAGATTGTAGTTGGTATTTTCAGTATCATTGCAGTGGCTATATGTTAATATAACATTTAAAAAAAAAATCTGGATAACAAACACTTAGTTAATTTCAGCTTTACAAACCTAATTCTACCTGAACACCATAATTTCTCTTTCTTTGTTAGTTTGACTCTCAATGTATTGTGTTGCATTATGCTGAAAATTGAATATCTCAAGACAAAGAAGGTTTGTATTCTTTTCCTTAAGGTTTCAGCTGACTTTGGATGCCATAGAAATAAGTCAACAGTTTATTACAAAATGAAACAGAGTAAGTATATTCTTAAAGCCTCACCCATGCCTTCTGAATATTGAATTAGATTTTATTTAAGTTCCTTTTCCCTAAATGCTGTGTCTTTATTGCACAACCTTTACCATGCTAACATGCTTCTTTGTGGTTTTTCTTGGATTTGGCATTTGACAGGTTTTCAGCTACACTAGCAAAAGAGTGAGTATGAATTAGGATGCCTCTAAGTACTCATGTAATATGTAACAGCACAATATTTTTAGCAAGTGTATTGTACCAGCCAGTCGTACAAACAAGTGGGGGGACAGAATGCAGTGGTGACAATGGCAGCTCTGTGGATAAAATGCACAATGGGTGTTCTCTGGATGCCACAACGCCACAGCTCAACAATGCTGACAGAGAGCAACTGTCATTCTACAGCACCAACATTCACCCGATTAAATAAATCCACATTATTCCCCTTCTTCTCATTACAAAAATCACTAAAATGGAACATTGTCAGTGCCTCAGAGAGCTCAATGCTAATTTACAGTAGGAGTATTTACATGGCTTTGGCTTTGGCTTTGGAAGGCAGTTTTAACTTAAATCAGATGAGGACCATCTTCACCCTTTTTTAAAATCAACTATCATGGCTTCATTGGGCCCAAGTAATATTATGTGGGATGCTATTCTCTTCCCGAGATGTTAACTTTTTTCTGTTCTTGCTGTAATTCTTTGGAAGCACCAAGTGACAGTCTCTTTGTCAAGGCAGAATTAGTCAGAGGGAGGGCTGGCTTTTCTCCATTGCATTCTCCTTCAGCTGCACATGAGATCAGCAGGGGAGGTCCCCACAGCCAAGTCAGCTCCCATGCCTCATCCCTGTATCCTACTGTCTTTTGGCCCCTGTGGCTTGATGAAGAGCTTGGGAACCAGAACACTTGATGGCATTATTCGAAGGATGCATCCTGCACATTAAAATGGGAGAACTCCTTGCCTGTCTATTTTCAAACCCTTTTATTAAATGCTGTATTTCTGGAGATGCTAAACTGTCCTGACATTTTAGCCAGGTGCCTGGGGACTGACTCAGAAACAATGGGCAGGGAGGGACCTCTGGAATGCCAAAGTGCAGGCATTCTGTCTGCTATCACGAGCACCTTCTCGTAAATTCTTCAACTTCCATTCATAAAACTAGTTAATGTTTTTTATTTCTGCTCTTATTAGAATGTTGTTTCAAAGCCTTGCTTTCAGATAGTTAAAAAATGGTCTTTAAATTGTTAAATGAAATTTATTCCCGACCAGTATATATCCTCCAGTAGTGTGCCAAGACTATCAGATTACAGAGCTCTCTTCTCTGGTTCATACCCCTGCTCTCAGCATCTTCTTTGACTATCCTCCCCCCACCAAAAAAAAGTTAACTTACTGTGATTTTAATTTTCCTGTAATTTACTTAAAAAAAAAAAAAAGAAGTTAATTTCCTATAGTAGATGTGGAAATACGAATTCTGTAAAAGCCTTACAAACTTCACTTTCTGGGCAGAAAATTAAATTTGAACAGAAAGCTTTCAGGTGGTGTTGAAGACAAGACCTGCCACCTGGCACTCAGCTCCCTTTTTTCCCAGCTCTTTCACTGGGCACAGAGAACTGGGCTATTCCTCATTTTTTGGGGTGGTTCACTCCATGCTGCTCTGGCTTCTAGTACTAAGAAGATTTAACAGGGCAACAGAAAAGCAGTGTTCCTACCTATGGGGCTGGAATGCAAAAGAGAGGGTTGCATCCCTGTCTCTGTAGGGATCTGACAGGGAAACAAGCCTGAGCTGTCAGATTGGAAGTGTCTTGCCAATTCACACTTCTGCCAGCTGACAACCATCTTTGAGCAGCCCACAAGTCAGAACAACAAAAAACAATTTTGTTTTTCTTTAAATCCTTTTCTGCAAAAACTCTCAACTCCTTCTGCTTTTCCACCTCAGTTCAGGGAGAAAACATTTTCAAAAACTGAAAATTTTTGAAAGTTCTCAGCTTCTGGTCTTCCCAATAATTTAGTCATCTAGTCCATAATAGGATTATCTTCACTATTCTCCTGCTTTTATTCATGCCTTTTTATTCATGGCAACACTCCCTCTTTTCTTTCTTAGCTCTTTCCCCTCAGGAAACTATTAAAAAAAATGAAGACACAGACTTTTAACAATTTCTGCCCAGTGGTCTTCTCCACCGCCTTTGTATATAAACTCTATTCTTGCTTCTCTGCTTCCATGTTTATCCATGCTTTTTTCCCTTTGGAAATCCAATACTGCTAGTCACCTTACTGTTCCTGTTTCTAGGTGCTGCTGCCTTTGCCAGTAAATCACACTTTCTTCCTTGCTGTGGGTCTAATTCAAGTGTGTATTGCCATCAATTATGCTGGGAGTATAGTTAATAAACAGGCAATAAACTGAAGTGGCTCCAGTGGTTCAAAGCATTTGCAAAGGAACTACATCTGCAGCAGTGCTGAAGTCATGCTCAGATATAAATTTAAATCTGCTTTCTTTCAACTCTTCCCTCTACAATCTATGCCTCTGTTTCTGGTTTCATTCAGGCTGGTACACTTGGAGGACAATTAAGACTGTGCTGGTTTTGCTAGGCCCCGTTTTTGCTGGGGAGGTGGGGGGGCACAAAGATGGCTCCTGTGTGAAGCTTCTCTAAGCCTTCACCCCGTCCAGCAGAGCCAATCTTTGGTGGCTCTAAAGATGATGGACATGCTGCTGGTCAAGGCTGGGCCAATTAGAGATGTTGGTTACGCCTCTGTGAAAACATATTTATGAAGAAATCAAAACAATGAGTGCACACCCTTCTTTCTTAGCCAGAGGAGGAGGAGTAGGTGAGAGTATGTGAGGGAAAACAACATGGAGAGACCAAGGTCAGTGGAGAAGGAGGCGGAGGGGAAGCTCCTGGTGACGGAGCCGAGATTTCTGTGTAGGCCGTGATGAGGCCCATGGTGGAGAAGGTTGGGCCCCTGCAGCCCATGGGGGCCCACGGGGGATGCTGAGATCCACTTGCAGCCCGTGGGGAGGTGCCCATGCTAGGGCGAGTGGATGCCTGGAGGAGGCCATGGTCCAGCAGGAGTCCCCAGTGGAGAAACAGGCCTTGACTTGTACCCTGAGACTGAACTGAGTGCCCCACATGGAGTGGGTGGGTGCCTGAGAGAGAGAGAGTGGTCCAGCAAAAGTCCAGTAAAGAGAAGAAGCCTTGCTCCTGAGATGGTACTGCCGGCCTTGGAGGTCTGTACCCTGCGGATGAGGGACCCCACACCGCAGCAGTTTTGGGGAGACTGTTTGCCTGTGGGGGCCAGCATCATGTACAGCAGTGTCGGGCGGGCGGCCGACAGTGAGACCCATGGCTACGCAGAGGAAAAGAGCCTCTCCCCCGGGCAGTGGAAGAAGATCTTGGTGATGAACTGACCCACCCCACCCCCTCCTTGCCTTATTCCCCTGTGCAGCTGCTGAGAAGGAGGGAGGGGGTGAGCGGAGAAACGATGTCTTTGAAGGGTTTATTTTACTTCTCATTTACTCCTCTGCCTCTGTTAGCAATAAATCACCTCACCTCGCAACTTAAGTTAGTCCTGTTTTACCCTGAGTGTGTCTTCTCTTGATTCCTTATCTCAACTCACGAGCCCTGTGTGTGTATTAATTATTTTTCTCTCCTCTGCTCAACTGTGGCAGGGGAGAGTGAGTGAGTAGATCTTGTGGGTGCTTGACATTTGGTCAGGGTCAAACCACCACAAAGACACAGAACAAAAGGATTTGCCAGGCCAGATCTACCTGCAGGAAGCAGAAAGGGATCTGTGAGGACAGTGATCCTCCCAGCAGCACTGTTTCATGTGGCACATCTGGAACACTGTCTTGCCATGATAGCAGTCATATCACTGTGCATCTCTCTGGCCCAAAGAATAGCTGATCTATGTGTGTATATGCATATGTTCACAAGTGCAGTATCAAACACATTTTAAAATACGTCCTATTTTTTAAAGGGTATTTCAGCATGAAAACAGGCAATTTGAGAATTCCGAGCTGGACTTTCTTTACGGAGATGTCTGCATGACAAAATGCCTCCTAACAAGAAGTGTTCAGGCACAGTAAGTGTAAGACCTGCCACCACAGACCCTGCTGGCCTGAGCAGCCTCCCCTGGAGCCCCCACACCTCCTGCCCATGGGCCCCCAGGGCCCTCAGTCCCTGCCTAAGTGATATAATAGCTGCCTCCATGCTGGTGTGAGGCCATGCATCCTTCTGGTCACTGCTCTGACCCCCAGGCTGACTTTATGGCTTGACCTGGACCTGCCTCATACCCATGGACTTGTGATCACAGGGCTGTGTCTGACCCTGTTCCCTAACATAGCAGAGGCAATACCTGAAAAAATTACATAGGAAGGAAACCACCACTTATGGGAAAGGAGAAGAATATTCATGTAACTTCTCAAATGTATTCAACTAATAGAAAAGTATTTTCTATTAGTGAAGGCGCTACCCTGCACTCACTTATATACACCCTTAAAGGTTGTCCTATGTGCAAAGACTATATCCACAAGCAGAACTAACATAATCAGCTCAATCAATTCAGAAGGGCTACAAGGATGGTAATCAGCCAGTGTTTTAATTGTTAGTTTTTCAATATGCTGTACAACCAAACTCCTCAATGCCCCTCTTATCTGTTGTGCAGATGCAGTCACATGCACAGTGCTGCAGTGCTTTTCTACAAGGCTACATGCAGAAGGACTTCCCAGTTGGAGTTCCTGGTCCTTAAACTCATAAACAGATTATTGTATTGTAAAGAACTGAGTCTGTTAAAGACAGGACTAACAACTTTCCCCTGGTACCATCTAGGCTCATACTTGAACTAGGAGCCTAGGCTGTGCTGCTAGGTTGAGCAATCATCCTGCCCCCCATTTAGGCTTCTACACACCAATACTTAGTGTTTAATTATTCCTTCCAACTATGAAACATGATTTCTTCTTATGAAAAGGACTACAGATCACTTTAAACTCAGAAAAGATGGGTTACTTTCTGTACTTCTGATTATATGTCAGTTTCATTCCCATAGTACATCTATAAACCCCAAAAGACCTCAAACGTCCTAGAAATGAAAGCTTAGATTAAAACTGTACAAGATTAAAAAACGGTGTACCTCGATCAAAGGCCATTTTAACATCTTCAATGTGCTCAGTGAAGCCTGAGACTCTATAGATGCCCTCCGACTTTAAACCTGAAACAAAAAGTTCTTGTTAACTTAGCTTCAGTAACCAACAGATATTTAGGCTTAACAATAAAGCAAAAACAACAGACCTACTAAGCATAGCAAAATACTATGTGAAACTCTGGAGCAGTTAAGGAAATATCAAGATGATGTTAAATTATTTTATTTTAAAGGATTAAAGCATTTTAGAATTTATACTTTCTGATTTTGTTAGGTACATGGTTGATTTGATTACGGTAGAGGAAAATACTGCAATTTGCTAATGGTGAGGCATGTGATGTTATTACAATTTATTAATTTTAGGTAGGAGATTTTCCTGGATTTGGCTATAATTAATAAAGCTTTAGAGGTCTCCCTTCCTTTTACCAGTTGCCTAATGATAAATAGCAATGGAAGTAAAAGACTGCCTTTCCCTATGAGCACAATTCTTTCCTGTTTTGCTGTCAGCTTTTACTTAAACACAGCTGATGAATGTGTTGGATACAGTTCTTCCCCACATCAGTACATCCCTTCTACAGTTCTTTCACCACAAGAGATCTGCTCACTTGCACAACTCTCCCCCTGTTGCTCCACATAAACATGAAGTGCAGGGCAACTCAGCAGAGCAGGCAGTTACACACTTGTTATTTATTTCAATCCTAAAATCTCTTATTGTAACTATGCACTGTGCTAACCTACTTATAAGTTCCAATATTCTTTGTTTTCTTAAGAACAAAATTAGAATCTTTCATAGTTCTGTGGCAATTAAGGAAAGAAATATAAAGACGTTGAAAAAACAGAGAGCAGGCAGCAGATTTTATCTTAATCAATAAATGTACAAGTAAGTGATTAGATCTCAAATGCAATGTAGCTTTCTGCTATATCATCAGAGTAAAGCTCTTCTGTCTTAGTCCATACTATTCTTTCCATTTGTCCCTTCAATGATGATATAATCCTGGTAGAGCTTTACAGAGCAGTGCAGGGGATTTACCAGTAAGTCTTTGATTCAATTCAGTAGATGATGCGTGGGCTTGAAATCCCCATGGCTAGTATCAGTGTGTTGCTATGCAAATTACTGGCATGCCATGAATTCAATATTATTAGATTCCTGTGCTGAAGATGTGACTAACAGGAAAATTTGGCTTATTGGGCAGCAAAACATGCACATTTGCTATCCAAAGGAAAAATACATGATTATTACTGAGGGGATACATGATTATTGAAGGGGATATGTTTTTCTTTCAATCTGGCACACATCTGTTTACCAAAAACCTGTCACAAGCTTGAGCTTTGGCTGTGACATACTGCCTGTGCCACAGGATCCATCAGTCAGTAACTGAGCATCATGAGAAATCCTGTGCAGTTTGTGTCCTACCACAAAACACCACAGCCTCTGACCTCACTTGTCTCAGTCACTTCCAGTCACTTGTGCTCTCCTGCCCACAATGTCCGTAAAGGTTATTAATAATGGATTTGATTTAAACTGATTACTCTGAAATTGGATGTGTCCCTAGGTATGTTAAAATAAAGTAATGAAAAAAGACATATACACGTGGACTTAAAAGTTCACTTTAAAGTTCACCCCTTTCAGAAGTGTAACGTAATACATGTTTTGACATGTTTTCAGAAAGCATTTCAGGAAATTGCATTAAGAAATGCCATGATTTAATTTTACTAGGTAATGCAAAGCAATGTATCACCTACACTAAAAAATCCCTTTTCTCATCCTGTCCTCAGTGTGCGTGAGCATGGCATCCTGCTCTAGCTTAGCATGTAATTCAAGTCACCCTCATTTCATTGTGTCTGCTGCTCTCCCAAGAACACAAACCTCTTGCTTCGATCTCCCGAATGCAGGAATCCACCACCATGGGCCTCTGGGTGTTGTGGGCCTTCACGAGTGTGGTGAGATCGCAGCAGTAGACTCGCTTTATCCTCTTGAGGTCCGGCTGGCAGTCATTGGGCACGTATTTGGAGCACTGCTTGTGTACGTTCAACCCGCAGTCTGCAAGTAGAGTTAGCCAGGTTAATTAAATAATTCATACTAATAGGTCTTGTCTAACAATTTATTTCCCTGGTCCTCATCAAGAAAGGGGCACAATTTCTCCATCAGTCAGAAAGGATAGAAGAGTGTGGAGATAAGAAAGATGAGCATGAAAATGTGTAAAAACCTCATGGTCGGAAAAGTAAACTCCAGCAGGGTTGTTAAAAAGCTATAAAAACTCTGGATGTCCCTTACACTCCTCTAAACTATAGGCGACTGCTGGTGCAGTCTAGATTGGTACATCACTGGACACATAGCTCAAGATGTTGCATTTAAACATTAGAGGCTTAACTTCTGAGTATCTTAGATTAGCCTTAAATAAAATTGTCACAGTAATGACTGTCTTCTGCTGGCTGTATTGTGGCTTAGCACTGGTTGTGGTTGAGGAACCTAAGATTCACCTGAGCACTCCAACTGGGACAGTGCTGTGAACCAGCATGCCTCACTCTCCCTTCCACATTCCTGCAGTGTCAAATTTTGACTCGCACTGCCACATCAGCAGACTCCCCATCCCTGGCTCATCACATCACTGGTGACTAAAGTGTCCCCTGTGTTCAGTCTGTAGGTCAGCTCAGGCATATAAAATGCTGTGAAAAGCATGATGTAAAGAAGTGATTCGTTTTACAAATAGTTCTTGGTGTCTTACTCCAGAGCCAAACACTACTCTCAGTTGCACAGGTGGGTTTCTGTTAAACATCACTGCTTCACCTCCACAAATTGAATTTTTCTAATAGATTCAAGTATTCAGCCAAATAAATTTAAAAGCTTCTGTAAAGCAAACACCACCACCGTGAGTTGCATTATCTTACATAACTCTGATTCCTGTTTTAATGCCTTCCCAGTCATGCCCATCACTGACAGCACCCTTTGAGATAATTTAACATTAAGCTATTAAAAATGTAAATAGGACTATTACTTGCAGTGTGTTTCAATATTATACTCTACAACATATTAATCAAGCAAAATCATAAGCACACCTAAACATTTAATGGAACTGGGTAGGGTCTTGTGTGTTTCTCCATACGGTTATTTCTGCATAATACATTATTATTCTGTGACATCTAAACAAATTTGAGCAGCTGCAGTTAGGATCCTCCCTGCATTGTGTTCAGTGCTGTTCTCCAAGCATGTGAAGTTAAATCTAAATGCATCTGTCTACTCAGAGTTAAATGTTGGTAATTTTATGAGGGAGAGTATTATGTTTCATACTAAATAAATATGCCTTTTCATGAGTTTAATATTTTATGTATGTGAACAAATACAGTGCTATGCATTAGTCAGGTCAGGTTTTGCACACTTGTGTTTAAGATCAAATAGCTTGAAAAGCAAACTACTATTCCTCTTTTTTAATGTCCTTCTCATATTCTTTGTGTTACCCTTATTTATCTACAAACAGACAAGATGTAGCAGTAGCTGCACTTATTAAAACTGTCACAAATTAAATTTGTGAAAGGTATTTTGATCCTTAAACTGTGGTCTGAATTAATTTTAGGTAACAACCACCTCCTCTATCTATGAAAGACAGATGTCAGGGCTGGATGTGTTTGGTACCAGTCTGAGATCAGGAATGCCTGGAGGTCAGGGCAGGGAGAGGTAAGACAAACAACTTTTGGAAGTGATTGCAGATCTGGAGAAAGAAGTTATGAAAATCCCTTTGTAATGGACCAAATACTAATACACTTGCTGAATCCAAAAGCATGCAATGTGATGATCATTGTGTTTTATCTAAATAATTTGTTTCCACAAAAGACCAAATAAATTTAAAATAATTAAGGCACTATTAAAATGCCATTAGAGGCACCAGAAAACTAATCCCTCTTGGAAAATGAAGGTCATATTTTTTGTTTTTATCTTGAAGTAGGATACTTTAGGCTTGCAGCAATGCATGGTATTTTTATGGGAAACAGGTGGCAGTCTTTTTTGCAGACAAGGGCACTTCCCAGGAATTGGTAGCAAAAAGCAGAGTTATGAAGCCTGGTTGCTGGCTGGCTTTGCCACTTCTTAAGACATAAAAGCATCAGAGATAACTTAATCAGAAAAAAACAAGTTTTAAAGTACACAGAAGGCACAGGCAGAGGCAGGACCAAGGTACTACCACGAGGATGTCACTCTCAGCAACCAAGGACTGATGGCTTCCTTTCCAAACCAGCTCATGTGGCAAATGAAAATGCTCTAAGTTCTGCAAGAGGATTTCCTGCTTTGTTCTTTAACGAAATCCCAGCCCCCCACTCCTGCAGGGAGTGCAGGGTGGGGTGGGACAGATGTCTGAACATTTCAAGAGAATGACAGAAAATGTTGAAGTGCTACCTGAACACCTCACTCCCTGAGCGATGAGACCCCACATGAAGTTGGCGCAGTATTCACACCAGTGCGGACCTCGAAATGTATGGACCTGTAATACAAATGGGGGTGGGGGAGAGAAATGGGGTCACTGGGAGGCAGATGGTCTGACAGATGGAACAACTGAAATGGATAAACAACAGAAGACTCAGTAGGAGTAACTCTTTAGCACATAGTGCCCACATCCTTCCAAAGTCTAGATGAAATAAACCATGGGAACAGAAATTTGCTTTGATCTTTAAGTTTATCATTCAATAGGCTTAACACAGCAGAGAACCAGGCTGTGGATGACACTGAAAACATACAGTTTTTGCCTGCTGACATTCTAGCTATAGCAGAGGGGAGGAAACCAGGAGAAAAAAAGCAAAACTAATAATCCAAAGAACTGCAGATAAAAGCACACTTCCTCACTCTAGTAAGTAATTTGAACTCACATAGGGAAAAGATGTCAATAGACTCTTTTTCAGCAGACAAAACTTAATTTTGCTACAGTTCACACATGAATAAATAAGGAAGAATAAAATGATTTGTATGCTGACAGAACCCATAGCTCCCCAGCCTCATTTTGCACGCTGCTCCTGCTTCCGCCACTGCTTTTCCAAAGGCCACAGCAGAAGACCTTTTTTATTTAAGATGTGTATTCTGGTAAAGTAAGCATTTAATTTTCATTGAAATTAAGAGTAAATAGTGAGGTCTATGCCCGTGTGAATGGGCATGGTATGAGCTAGTTCTGGCCAGAGACTTGATTGAACTTAACAAAACATAAATCATGCACACTCCGGCTGTTAATGCATCCTTTCCTTCTCTCTGCTCTTGTTTACCCATCGGGTGGATGGCTGAAAGGCCACTTCCACCCCTGGGATAGGAAAAGCTGCTCTGTGCTTTTCATAGAGTGAAAAAACAGTCATTGCCCCTTTTCAGATAAACTGTAAAGTTTTAGGCCAAGCATTGGCTTGCTAATGTTTTTCCCTCATTTGTCTGCAGGATCACAGCTACACAAGCCTATACTCTTGGGTCCAGAAAGATGAAGTCCTGCCATTTTAATACAGAACTCTCTTCCTGATTTTGAGATAAAAATGTGAGCCTAACATTTGCATGACTCCTGACAAACTACTCACAGCCAAATAATTGTGTTATTAAACTTAAAGCAATAGTAGTTCTTCCTCCCTTTTGACAGTAAACAGTCAAAACGGGAATGTTTGACTTTTTTTAAAATGCTATTTTACCTCTCAGAAAAACTTGTATCTCTGTGAAACAAGACTTTGCAATAAAGTTTGAGATAGATATAGTAATAGATATAGCCTCATACTTCTTTCCCATTTATTTTATTTTGCAGAGTGGGTAGCATGGATTTCAGATATGTCTTTACCTGGGGGTAAACGGCTAACGTAACAGCTGATGACCTGAGTTTCAGTCATATGCACTGTGTGACCTTCAGTGGATGCAAAACTACAGATAAAACTAATTATGCCTGCATCTTTATAATTTTTAGACTCAAAGCCACATAATTAGTAGGTCTGCACCTGCACTTAATTGTGGATGAAAATCATCTGCTGTGGGAAGAGTGTCTTCTGCTTTGCAGCATTTTACAAAAGCTAACCTTGTGAGAAGGGGTTGTAAAAAGCTCAGCCAGGACTTTTAAAAATGCACCATTTCACAAACAAAGTCCATTGCAGTTGCTAGGATATTTGGGGCCTACTTGTTCACTTTACATAAAGCTTACTTCAGCTGATCTCGCTGTGGCTTATTTTGAAAATGGTAGCTGATTATTCCTTGATCTTTCCTGCCATTAATTGGAAAGCCATCAATGCTGACTGAGGGCTCCAATTGAGAAGTGCTGACAGCGCGCCCTTCCCTTGTTCCATTCAGCTTGGTGGCCCTCAAAGGTTGAGTTCTCTTTATTCATTCACTTCAATTTTTCACGGAGCCGCATTTTAGCTCAAATGGCAAGTCTCCAGCTGAAATACCCTGTGAAAAGCTAGTCTTGGCGGTTTCTGGCCAAGTTGAAACAGGGAAATTAACTAAAAAAGGAGAACTTAAAAAGTTTCTAGATGAAGGTGCAAAAAACCCCTCAAGACACAGCAGATGCAGTTTTGAACTGTCTCTTATGGCTTGTCATTGATTTTAAAGAAATAATGGAGGAAGCCAGTTCTTAGGAACACAACATTTTTGAATGACAAATGGGAATTTTGCATGCAAGACTGGTCTCATCTCTGTTTTAAACAGGAAGAGGTAACAGCAGAACTTAGATCTTTCTGAGATGGAGTTTTAGTTTTTGCCCCATCCTTTGTATCCACATTATTACAACAGACTGGGCTTAGAATTTTTTGGAACTATGATCTGGAACTATTTATTGCTGGTTCCTACTCCATCCTGAAGTCTCAGTAGACCTCTCTGTGTACACACGGCATAGACTTGAGCTGCCTGGGCTACAGTTGACACATAGTTTGAACTTTTAAAAAGAATTTACAGGGAACTATTTCTTAAAATAAGCCAAACCCATGACGTTTCAGACTATACACTCTACTTTTCTTGTTCAGTCTTTCATCCTTTTCCAATGAAGAGCTGTTTCTTACATCACTGTCTCTTCTCTGCTGGACAATCTCACACAACACTACACTACATGTCTCTTCCTGTTGCCTTCCTGTTCTCTTGGCCCTTCACCCCTCTGGTGCCCTTGTTTTCAAATGGCAGCATTCCCCCTGCAGATGCTACTCTTATTCACTCCTAGTTTGTGTCTGAGTTGTCTTCACAGAGGGGGAAACTAAGACCAAAGTTAAGGAATGCCAGTACAGTGGCAAAATAAAATAATGCCGTAAGCAATATTGCAGAAACAAACAGAAACTATTGTCTTGAATTGAAATGCAATTTTTTTTTAATTGACATTATACAATGTCGTTTCTTAGACAATTTTGGTTTCTATTTGCCTTCCAAGAAAATATATTTTTTTCAGACTTCTGCCTCAATACAGACACATTTATACTCTTTTGTGGACTCCTGCTGAACCTGAGCCACTTGCAGGGAAGAAAAGCTGACTGTGTTTTTATTTTTGTTTAAATGCATACACATAATCTTTGTGATGTCTGTAAAAAATGTCTCCCCCAAACCCTGTGTCTTCCAAAAGCAGTATTATCTGCAGTGCTTAACACAAGGGGAAATTTATCCCAGAGCCTTCTCTCTCCCAGCAGATCTCCTGACTTGTCTGTGATCAGCTGCCTTTACTCCACTAGCCCGCTTGCAAGTGAGATTTGCCCATGCTGTGGTGGCAAACAGGCACAGTATTGTGGTAAATGCACATTATTCAGCTGTATTTGCTCACTTAAAGCAGCACAGAAGCCCTCTCATGAATTCCCAACCTAGAACAAAAAGCATGGAGCATCCTCAGACTCCATGCTGCCCTCAGGCATGAGGTTGACCTCACCACCAGCTGGGACCCCACTGAAGTTGGCAGGTATATCACATCCAAAAGAGGCTGCTGGATCTGAACTGGAACAAGATGCAAGAAAACTGTGGGATCCAGTTAGGCTGACACCCACACAGCTAGAGAAATACCTCTGTGTTTTTCTAAACAAGGCTTCAGAGATTTGTTCTCTTTCCTGAATTATGGTATGTCTTCACTGGCTTATGCAAAGTTGTCCCGCCTGACAGACGCCAGCTCCAAACCTAAATCCATGTGACTGTGTGGTGTGCTCAAGATGAACCCAGCTTAACAAATCAGCCTGGATACTAAATCTTTTTGTTCACTTGCCTTGAGTGTCTTGAAATTGGGAAGAGAGGTTGAATGAGAAAGCATGGATGCTCAGAAGGGCATAAACCTGGTGCCCTTATACTCCAAACTTCAATGCTCCTTTCTAATTTTTGTATTCACTTGGCAAGGATGGAGAGAGAGCCGTCCTTGCTCTGAATTTGTGCCTTGTGTCTATTTCTTCCTTTTGTTCCTTCTCTCTTGCAGTAAGTAAGATCTTTGGTGTAAGATCTACAAAAATCCCAACAGTTTCGCTAAAAATGTGCCCTTGATTTTTAAGATCCTTCATCACTAAAGGACAAGAGCTAAAGAGTGCCTGTTTGTTCATGAAGAATTGCCTATGACAAGATTATGAGGGACACTGTGACACATAACCTTTATCCCTAGAAACTGAGATGAGTGATATAATACACATCAGTATTCACCTACAAATGGGGAAGACAACTTTTTGAATGTCTGCAAAATAGCGTTGTCCTTCAGATAAATCCCATATCATCATAGCCTGAGTGCTGTCAAAAGCCATTAAGCATTTTGCCCTAAGACCCATAAAGCCATTCTTTCTTTTTAAAATAATTTCTTAACCCTTTTATGTAATGAATATGGAATATATTAAAGATATTAGCCTTGAGCCATGTTTTAAATCTAAATGTTCTATTCTGAGTATACTATCCACATTTTTTATTCAATGACTAGATGTGTTCTAATATATTCCTTTGGAAAACTAACTGTATTTGCATAGTGAACATATTTGTCCATTAAGCAAATGTAACACTTTTGATTGACCTTCCTGGATAATTATTTTAAAAATGTTTGTTTCCCAAAGTCTGTTATTGCCTTTACTAGGATGGAACAATCATTTTCTGCTGTCAAGTCTTTGAATACATATCTATTTTAATCATGTGGTTTTCCAGTTAAACTATGACTCTTTTGAAACAGAAAGGAATAGAAACTGTAAAACAGCTAGATTGTGCAAACGCAAAGTTAACTGGGCACAGGTCCAGTTATAAATCAAAGTCAAAACAAGGGAAATTTTGAAGAGGAAAGAATGCATGGGTCAAAGTGGAAAGAAGCTGCAGTCATGAGAAAATATTTTCTACTTACACTAAAATAGTTTTGATATTAAAATGATAATGAGGGCAAAACCCAGAAAGAATGAAAGCTGGCTTAATCAAGCAAGCAAACACAGAGTATTTCCCCTGTTTCCTTCAGTGCTGATCAGAGAGATAAATATTGACTTTTCTGTAGACCGGGTCAAGGAAGGGGAATGAGAAAAGGGATGCTATTATTTGCTTTGGTCACTAATATTAAATTTTCGATTTACCGACTACAGCAGAAGCACTGCAGAGGTTAGCAATGTCTGCACAGCAGACTATGTAGAAAAATAAGATGTGAAACTTTTTTATTAAGTGAAATGATTTTTATCAGTGCTTCTCCTTTTTTGACAGGCCCTAGATGAATTATCAGAAAATCCTTGTTCTGCTAATTAGTTGAACTATTCCGACAGTGACCCAGATCAGTATCCTCAAGGAGCATTAACTAAACTGATGTTTCAAAGCTGAGACCCATTCCTTTCTTGTCTTGTTACTGCCTCTTATTCTCAATGCTTATCCCGATAAGCATCAAAACACAATTTGACAGCATTAGATACGGTAACTGGCTGGCATGCTCTGAAACCAGCACAGTCCTTTGGGCAAAATATTTTAATACAAGCTGCCTGGAAGGTCCATTTCCAAAGCTGAGTCACTTCCCTGCTGCAGTCTGCCAGAGACAGCACTCAGCAAAAGAATCCCTAAGAAGCTATTTTGTATGTATAGACAACAAATGGATGATCCATTTAAATGTCCCTTGTTTGTCCAGCGATTTGTTTTAGTTTGACAAGCAAACACAAGCTCAGATCCTACAGCTCAGTGGGACTCTGACAGCATTTCCTTAGCATATGGTGAGGGAACAAAAGCTGGGAGACAATACCCACCACAGTGCTTTGCTTTATTGTTAGTAGCACCCAAGCTCCCTCAACTTCTTCTGAAAGCAGAAATGGTCCAAAATGTTTGCTGGCAAAATACTACTGGCTTCTGATATGAGCTAGGTTTTGAAAAGGGGCCTTTTCCTTATTTAAAAGTAGATGCACTTAAGATAAAGACAATAAATATGAAGTATTTTGTTTCTGAGTAAAAAAGAAAACTGAATCTGCGAAAAAGAGTTAAATTGCCAGTCAAGTAGTGCAGTGAGCAGCAAAACCATCATTTTAGATTAAGTGCCTATGTGACAGCATACTAAGAATTTAGTTAATGGAACTTAAAGTAAAAAGAAAAATGCATTTTTGAACCCTTTTCTTAGAGCTAGTATAAATAGATAAGTGCAAACCACAACACAATAAAAAATAAAATGCGAGGCATCTCAAAGAACTTTTTAGCTGAAAATAATAGCAAGCCATGCTTACCTTAAAATTGTGTGCTTTTTCATAGTTGAAGTGGTTGTCGTTCTGAGTTAAGGCTGCTCTTCTGACCAAGGAGGTGATCTGTGAATAGGCAAAGAGTTTCAGAGGTTGCCACAAAAGTGCCCCCTTGACTCCCACCTTCACCCCCAGGGCCACGGCCAGGAGCTCTTGGCGCTTCCTTCCTCGCTTCGACTTGTGAACAACAGCACAGTTTTTCTCATTTTCCAGCCACAGATCCTCTGAGAACATCGTGCTGGGATCCCAGATCTTTTCCCTGTCTTCCTCGGCGCCGGGGAGCCTGACTGTAGTCAGCACGCTACAGTTTGTCCAACTGCTTCTGATGTTAGACAGCAGATTTGAAGCAGCTGCAGCCCATTCTGCTGAGACCTCTGGCATGTGACTTGAATGGGCCGTCTTGTGGGACGGAAGGAGCTTCTGCATCTGAATAAGTAACGGCCTGTGCCGTGCAATTTCTTGAGGCAGATGTGTGCCTCGAACAATAGCACGAATTCATACACTGGGCAGCCTCCCCCACTGTGCTCCCTGAGCAGGGGTCTCCAGATAGGTGCTGCTGAAACACCGGCTGGGGGATGCACAGCGTTACAGCTTTGCCCCCAAAGGCATTTCCAGGGACCGATCTCTTCAACTCTGCAGTGTGTAAAAAAATGAACAAACAAACAAAAAGCCCCTGGAAAGCCCACACAACTGAATCCGATGCTGCATCCAATTACACTCAGACTCAGAGACTTATCAGCCAGCAGTCTGCATGCCAGAAGATTAAGCCCTTAAAACCATGATGATTGTTTAATCTTAGAGGGCAAAAAAATATTTTCTTTTTTTTTTTTTTTTTTCCCTTTTCATATCCTGTACAAGGAAAAAAAATCCAGCAGCCCTCCAAGCACTAATAGCATTTTTATGCCATGGTTTAAACCAAGCACTTTGTCAGTGTGCACTTGCTAGCACTGAGGTAGATCACTGCCAGGGAAAGCTGAAAGCCCAGCTGGGACTATGCAGGCTTGGAAGCCCTGGAGCCCTGTGCAGCACTCGAGTGAAGGCACCAGGGGAGCTTCACATGAACGCAGGAAGCCCATACACACAGCTCTGTTTGCAGAACAGGGTCTTCAAGGTAGCAAGAGCAGTTGTCCTTTGCTCTGGTTACCTGCATCTGTAGATTTTGAGGGGAGCTGATTTCTGGTTCAAGCCCAGGGACAGAAGGTATTGGGACCCTGACCAGTCTGTGCTACAGCTTTCAGCGTTACTTTGGACATGTGATCCATTTCTTTACAAGCAGGTAGTTCTACATCCCAGGACTCAGGTATCTGATACTGAGATTCGCTGGGAAGCACATTCAGTGCCCCCTCCCCACCGGTTTCCTTCGCTCCAGCTCTCCTCTTCTACTCCTGTACTAAGAATTCCAGTTCCTCATCCATAATAGGAGGACAGGAGCACCCTGCTCAGCAGAGCATTGTGACATTTAAATCCAAAGGTGTGCCTAATGCTTGAAGTGCTGCGGCAGAGCGGAGTGGGGAGCTGCTGGTGCTACTGGGAAAACTGCCTATTTGAACTGGAGACACCAAAGAGCACATCAGCCTTTTACAGTCTGCCCCACTTCAACTAACCCAGAAAACATGTGAAATTAAAGTATTTAATTCACTTATATTAACTTGTGAAGTTGACCTTGCATCTGTTTTTTTCAGTCGGCTTTCACCTCAGGCTGAAAAGTCAGAAGGTTCATCCAATTCACTCACTAAACCCTCCACCACTGACTGCCTGTGCTTAGTAAAAGTGATGCTCTGCTGATTTGAAAGCCCATGGGGACAGATGGTTGCCAGTCAATAACATCAGGCTGTGCAATTTCAGAGAGTACCCTACTTAGGGTTTTCAAGAAGTTGTGCAACCTGTAAAATCAGCTTCTCAGTTATAAAATGATGCGCTTACTTCTATGTATAGCATGCTTAATTCCTTTCTTTTCCAGGTAACTCACAGCACCACTTTTTACATGCTCCTATGCTCCAAAGCTGCTGCTCCCCAGCAGGGATAACTTCCACATAAAGCCTTTGCTCCCTGAGCAGCTGCTGCCCATACAGACTTTCCCCAGGGTTTGGCACTGTTATCTGACCACTGGTGACAACTGGCTGGATGCATGCATGAACACTGCTCTGCCTGCAGGAAATCCCTGCTGCTCTTCCATATGTCCTCCTGTAGTGAGTCCCAGTTTCTGCTAGCTCAGGACCTTAATCTGCTTTCCAGCAGATAGACAGACTATAGCTCACCAGCTCTCTCTCCACACGTTTCAAGAGGTTAAAAGTACTGTTTTGGGATCTCTCTGATCTCTCAGCAGCAATGGCTTCAGTCTGGGCCATGACAAAGGAAACCTTGGAGTTGCTCAAAATTTTTATCACACTCCAGTTTCTTTCCTCAGTGCCATTTAAAATGTATTTATATTTATCTGGAAGAAAACCCCCAAACTAGCTCTGGGTTGTCAGACACCTCTGAAGCTACAGCATCTAAATCCCTATATATACATAAGCTACTTTTTCTCTAACTTCCAGCATAACAGATCCAAAGTCAGAGAGAGGTCGGTTTCCTAATAATGCTTTAATATTTGCATTTATGTCACTAGACTGATAAAAATCCCATTATATAACCAATACTTTTTACATAACATGGTAGATTTGATACTCAAGTGACAGGCTTATGATGATATATCTTGAAATTTCAATTTATTAAACTATTTTTGGAATATCAGAGTGTCATCCTGGGATCAGACATACAGACATATTTAATGGAAACTCTGAGTTTTCGCACAGAAGCATTAAACTTAATAGACTTGGGGGAGGAAAACTCAGCCAAACCAGTTCATATGACTAAGGCAGAGCAGTGTTTACTGTTTATCATATATGAAATTTTATTTATCCCCAGGGTATCTGCCTTGCTTGGGCCCTGTTTAGACAGTTGTTTAGGGGGATTCATTGCAGACACAGGATGTGCACAGAAGGCCAGCAGTGAGTGCATCCTCTTAAGGAGCTTAATCATACAAAGCCCCAACAGGTTTGGTGTCTAAAATGGTGCTATAAAACTCGGATAAGCTGGACCACATATACAGCCACTTCCTTCTCTAAATACAATGCAAACTTTAGCAATGACAAATTCTCAGCTGCAATCAGTTCCTGATACCACAGGCCCACCCCAGTGCTCTTCTTTTATCCGTTTTCTTTTTCCTAATACAAAATTGGCTGCACATGGTGTCAACTCATTCAAAGAGCATCTCTTGATCAACTTAGTGAGTTAGCCTGCAGCTAAAGAGGAGAAGGCCAGTGGCTAAGAATATTATTGGTGGTTGTCACTGAATGTGAAGCTAGCGATGGCTGAAAGGCAAATATGGGTTATCTGTATTTTCAGACCAAAGAATTACCACTTAACATATAATTTTAGTTTACCAGTCTCTTTGTAAAACAGATGTGCTGTATAGGAAATTGGACATTTAGAGCAAAATAAATATCACTGAACCAGAATAATAAAATTAAGGGCCGGGGCAAGGGGGAAGAGGGCGACGACTCAGCGCCATTTAAAGCGTGCCTCCGCAGCACGAGCTGAACCACACCATTGTCTCTCCCCTCAAAGACTGGCGTCTTGTTTGCTAACAAAGGTCTCAGGCGTAGGAAAGAACAAATTGCAGTATGAAAAGCTTTTGGTTTTGTACATGTGGTACGATTTCTGTTGTAGTCGTGTGGGCAGCACAGAAGACTTGCTGGAAGCAAGCTGTGCATGTTGCTCTGCTCCCCCATGCCAGCTCCAATGTGGTGGGAAGAGATGCTGTGGGAGTGATGGTTCCTCTCCCTGAGCTGCCACCATGCCTGCCCAGGGCTGGCAGGCACTGGGGATTGGGCTGCACATCCCTGGGTTGCTGCTCTGCCTGCTGGAGGACACAGCTGTGGGGGGGAAAGGAGAAGCACAGGCACGTCTCCTTGGACAACACCGCAAGTGAAATGGAGATGGCTCCGTGATGAGGAACTGTGACAAAACCATGACGGAACTCTAAGTAAATACACTTAACTCTGCACATAGATACAGTCATAGGTCAAAGAGAGGCCTGCTTCCTTGCAGGCACAGCACACTCGGTTATCTGCCAGACTGATTATGTTTGCTCAATTGCAAACACGTGGTGGAGATGACACACGGGGCAGGAATCTTGCAGCTATTGGGTTTTTCCTAGTTTTCTTCCATAGAGCTCTTCCCACGATGCACTCAGAACACGTCAAAGAAGCCATCTCTTAGCAAGACACAGGGCACAGAAGGGAAATGGTGGTGGAGGCCAGTCAGCCAAAGGCTTTTGCCATACCACAATCCACCAGTCCATGCTTCCCACTGCCACAGCACTGTGAGCTGCCATTGAAAGCCTTCTGTGCTGCTCAAATAGAGGAAGGAAACAAACTCCAAGCAGAAAACATGCGAACACAAAGCCAAGCACGATGCTTGCAGAGTGGTGCTTGCCAACCCAGTCTTGCAAAACCAACTTTCCTAAGAAGCCCTCTCTGTGGAGGGAATGCTCCTGACGTCAAGGTGAGCAGAAGTTGCAGAGGTGAGCAGGGCGAGGAAAATCCACAACATGTGGCCAGGGGCTAGGGGAGATCTGAGATTGGATTGCACAGCTACTGGGCTGCCACTGCTCTTTGGTTTGCTTTTGGGGGGGAACACCAACTACTTGTTCTCAGGGAATCGAAAAGTGAGAGCTCTCTTCAACAGAGCTCTAACTGCAATTACTGAGAATTTCCCCTAAATGCAGGTCCATTGGGACTCCTCAAGGGTGCCCCTTCCCCACCCCAATTATTTCCAGCATAAAACTTTCCTTCAAGGTGAATTGTCACTTAGTAAACTGGACACTGTTATTAAAAAAAAAATAAAGAACCACTTTTTTTTTTTTTTTTTAAATTACGATTCATCTATAGTTTTGCTTTTTACGACTTGGAATTTCAACTTTCTTTCTTTTATTTTTTTTTAATAAACATCAGTACCTCTGAAAATTAACACTGAGCAGCTGTCAACAACACACAAAAGTGTTTAGGCAGCAGATTATCTACACTGGGCTCCTTTTCTAAAGAACCTGGTTGCACTTCCATCACTACCATTCACACCTATCTTTTGCAGAAAATCCACAGCAAAAGAAACTGTTTTTTAGGAGGACTTCTGAAGCACATGCTCTGATGTTAAAGTCGTTAAAATTATGATACTTACACCTCTCCTAAATTAATGTGATTATTTATTAGTGTTGCAGTGACCCACTGTCATTTATATGCATTTCTTTCTGACAGGGTACACAGTCCATTCCTCCACAGATAAAAAATATAATTTACCTACAGCAAATGGAAATATAATCTCCCTTAAACTTCAGATCCCTTTCTAAATCCTCCTCAAACAGATTTTTCTGCATGCATCATGATTATTTTTCTCAAAACAATGTAGCGAACCAAACAATACAACCGCCAAAGGTGAAATACTGTATAATCAGGAAGGCACTAGTGAGACTGTTATTAAAAATAATAGTTGCTGTAAGCCTCTTATGGTGTATTAATATAATAAACTATTGTCTATTTTGGAACAACAACTGGAGATCACATTAAGTGGTATGCAATTACATAGTCATCTTCAATTAAAAAAGAGTGAGTGGACTAAAAGCTTTTATGTTGTCAGGCAATTGTATCACTTAATGCATTAAGCTGTGTATTTCCCATCTACTTTTGTATTCAATATGTCTGAAATAGTATTTTGATTTCATATTTTTGTAAACTATGATAAATACTCATAATGTTACAAATACAGTGTCAGTATCATGGAAAAAAATAGTGCAGAAATAAGGAAAAGATCTAGGTACAGTATGAACTACTAGAGCAATTCCCTCAAATAACCCTGCAGAGATTAACATGGTAACAGCAGGTCTAGCCTATTTACTGTCTCGACTTCCTTTCCTCCCACACTCTCCTTTATCCTTCCCAATCCATCTCCATACTTGTCAAGGTTATTAATGATGTTTTCCTGGCCCAAGTTCATGATCCTCTCCTTTGTGCTTAATATTCATGACCGAAATGGTAGCAGGGATGAAAAGAGAAGAGGCATGAGGACTAAGCAGGGCAGATGAGAACAGAGTTGTACACCACGGCCACTGCTGCAGTGGAGGAACACCAGGTCCCCACAGGGCTGCCAGGAGCCACTTCATCTGCAACTAGGGCTTTCTCAGGGAAACTGCACTGGACTCATTTCTGAATTATCTCTTGTTGTCTCTGAGGATACAACACATGTAACTGACTGAATTTGCCTGCCTGCAGTGTATGTCAATGCATATTGTTATCACACATATAGATCAATGTGTATCCATGACAATATCTGGCTTCTAGGCAAACAAAAATTTGAACATGTTATTTACCCTGGTATTTGTAAAAGATTGGCAAAGATCTTGTTATTCTGTCAATGACGATGGTATTTTTTTGACAGCAAAACTAACACAGTATTTTTCTAATAAATAGACATTTAAGAATAGAATGGATGGACGGATGGATGCATAGCAGGTGTCTAAGCTAAAACAGCAACATGTTCTTGCTTTAAAACCAAAGGCGAAAAACAGAAACCTCCAGACAGTGATTCATCCTCTTTTATGAGAGGTCAAGTCTAAAACGGATGAGCTTGAATTGCCTTCTTGCAGGTCATTTATGTATCATATAAATGGTTCTGGTAGAAACAGATAGCTTTACTTTAAGATATTCAAAATTAGGTAAAATCAATATCTCTCTGCACTATTTTCTATACCTATTCTTCTATTATCTATTTAATTTAAGAATAAATTAAGTAAGGAATAATTTATTTTATCAGCCTCAACCATCTCTAAAAGTAATTATAGATTAATAACTGTACTTTGCTTTGGTTATCAATACTCCCCATACTCTGGACTTGCTAAGACTCATGCTCTGGAAACATGGAATATCCAGTTTACTATATCATTTGTTACACTGCTGCATGCAACTTTATAGGTCTATCTGGGCTCATTGAATGAACTTTTTCAAGAAGTATAACTGTAGAGGGAAGAGTCTATATTAATACAGATTTCTAACACTGGCTATGTAGGTAGCCAGTATTTTGACAGCGTACCCACAGAGGAAATAGCCTAGCAACATAATGAACTTAATACGATATACAATGGCCTCAATGAGTTAAGAAGGAAGTGACTCATGCTGTCTGCAATATATGGGACTATTAGTCAAGAGACAGAGATTTAAAAGAATTGCCTAAACATTCCAGTTTTTACCCAGACCCCCAGTGGATGCTGGCTCAGCACCATGTAAGCAGTATACCTATATGACCTGCTCATATTTCTACATTTTCACTATGAAGGTCTTGCTTTCCAAAGAAACAGCACTTTGTTTAGGAAAGCCAACTTGCCATTGATTAAAACCGACATTACCCTGCAAGGAGACTGCAGAGCTTGAACCAGAGCCAAACCCACTGCCACAAAGAAGTGGAGGAGTTACACTTAACTCCCCTGTCTGGGGAGAGGCAGGGAGGCAAGAAAGTCCCTTCTGAGAAAGACAACTCCTGTAAGTGTGGTGCAGTGCCCTTGAAAGGGGAACTTTTTGCTTAGGGGAAGACGAAAAGATGACAAAAGGCTGAGAGGCACCATAGGCAACAGGGGTCCTGCACTTGCGGCCATCTAGGCTCACTCATGTGGGGTTGTCATTAACCATAATTTCTTGTTATTAACCATAACTGCTTAACGGAGCTAGCTGGATGTCAAATACAGGGTTAGACTGAGGACCATGTTTTGTGAGACTGCATCAAGTCTATGTAATATCAGCTTTTTAATAAATCCCAGTACTATACAGCTACTCTGTTGTATGTGGGCACAACGCTTGGATGTGTGACCCTATGCCTTGTTACACTCCCAAATGTATACACCCTACACAATCACCTACACCCTCAGTTTTGGGATAAATCTCGTTTCTCTGTCTCAAACACTACTACACCCTACAGCCAGGTGTTACCTCAAAGAAACACAGTTACTGCCTATCTTTTCCATATACAGTAAAACCTAACACAACAAAAATAAACACAATACAAATAATAAAAGTCAGAAAGTTCTTCTGTTTCTCACTTTGAGTTCTGATACTGTATATTAGTGACAGTAAACTTCTCTCAGAGTGAGACCAACTCAGCCTTGCAGCACACGCTCTGGGCTGAATCTTACAGACTGCAGTCACAGTGCCTACTCATACAGAGAAGAAAAAATCTGCCCCTCCTGGGATTATGATAAAATGTGGAGAAAAACAGGCTTAATGAAAGTTTCCCAGAAACAACAGTCAGACAGCAATGGCATTTATGTCCGGAGCCACTAACCGCTCGGCAGAGCTGCCTGACCTCCAGAGGAGCTGTAAAGCGATGCTGCAGAACCTGCCAGAATGTAAACTATGCTGTGGCAGTCTCAGGAACCAACAGCAGTGCCCCAGGTTTTGCCCTAGCTTAAGACAGCTTAAAACAAGAGACTTTATTGTGGGTTAAACAGGGATTTATGCAGACTGAAAGAGAACAAATAATTTGTGAACCAGTGATTCATGAACTGGTGATCATCTTGTCTAAAAAACCAGCAATCTATAAAATTTTCCCTGGACAGTAATAGCTCAGGAGTGGATTCTCAAAGGTGTGATGTTCTGTTCATTTAGCACTCACAGGAAGATGGGAATGATAACCAGTTTGCAGGGAGGACAGTGCCAACATCAGCATCAAGTGGCAAACAGGATTTTTCTCCAGTTTTGGCAGTTTTTTGTTGGTGTGAAGGAACTCTTAAGCTTCAGTCTCAAACTTAATTCACATGACTGAATTACACTGCTGCTCAGCAGTCATGGCACCTTCAGATAAACTACACAGTACAATGACCTAAACATGTAGTCATGTGTTTTCCATCAGTAGTAGTATTTCTGTCTGTCCTCTTTTACTGCAGCATCTTGTGACTTTCCCATAAAAAAGGCATAAACTTGGTAGACAATGTAAGGTGAAACGACTTATTCATGCCATTTAGGAAACAAAGTAGGCAATTATCAAATAAGAACGCGATATGTTTTCAGGTTGAAAGAATACTTTTTAATAAGCCTGAACCAACAGCCTTAACCAGAAACAAAAGGGAAAGACGCTAGTTTTATAAAAATGCTCTACTTTATGGCTGTGAACTTTTATTTCAGTATCCCTTATGAAGTGTATTGCAGAAAACCAAAGAGGGTAATAGGAAACCATTTTCCACACCCATAAGTCAAACAGGCATGGAGGGGATCACTGGTTTTGGTGATGGCCCAGCCACGGCTATCTGACAGCTTTTCTGAGCTCACTTGTATATCCATGAAAGTCCCAGGACACATTCCCCTGAGACAGGAGCATACATTGCTTACAGCTTACCTGTTTGTGAAATGTGCTTCTGTCCCATCAACTTCAAGAAATGTCATTTAACCCTGGTAGTGACAAACAGCATCAAATCCCAGGCTGTCATCCCAAAAGAAGTGGTAAGGCTCTATGGCCCCTGGTACATCTCTGGCTTTGAAAGGTGTGTTTGCTTATAAATAGAGAAGGAATCCATGCAGACAAAAGTGATGTGGGGTTAAAGAAAAGACAGAAGGCTCTGAACTCAGCCAGATTCACTTACTAGTTCATTATATGCCTGGACTTTACTCCACATATTACATTCCCCCTTGTTATATAAGAAGGGTTCCTATAGCTTGCAGTTGTATCAGTTTCTGTTCTGAAATGGACTCTGGCTTCATGAAAGTTTCCCAGAAACAAGTCAGACAGCAATGGCATTTATGCTGTCTGGTGGGACAGGTAGGTACCATGTATGGAAAAGCAGAAAGGGAGGAGTGGGCAATTTCTTTCTATGGATATGTACCCTCCTCCAGCTCCTTCCAGCTCACCTTGCAGAAAAAGCTGCTCAAAGCATAACCAACTTCTTCTTGTCGTAAACGAGGTTTTGAGCAGCTTGGCCCTCGCTCAGCTTCCCTTTTCCTACAAAGCAGCAAGGGAACTCCTGTGTGCCACAGTCTGCACATGAAAAGCATGGTTCACTGCGCTTTTATAAGGGCATGTTATAGGATACGCAAACCACTTGAGATCACAGTCTTTGAACTTGCATAAAGTACCAGAATGTATCCAAGCTGTTTTATTTTCCCTTCAAAATAATCGTTTTGTGTCGTGTTTGCTTTGCCCTCTGGTTGAAGATGGCTTTGTTACTCCATTCCTCCATGGGTAAGTAGTGGTGCAGCTATCCTTGAAAACACATTTGCATTCCCATGGCCACTAGAGAAACCCTCAGACAAAGACTGATCCCACTTCTCTGCTAGTGAATGAACACATAAAGGCCGTATAATCCAAGTTTTATTTTTCTGTACAGGTGTCATTTGACCCTGATATCCTTATAACCCCCTTTGACCTGCAGCCCACTGCCCTCTGGTATGAAGCAGGGGCCTTTGTTCCTGATGGCACACTGTGCACAGCTGCTTCCATCATTGTCTGGAAAGGGACAGATGGCTGCTCTCAGCACAAAAAGGAGATTAAAAAAGAACTGAGGGAATGACATCACTCCTCAGCCTGGGATTTAATTCATGGGACCTGCAAGGCTACCAGAGGCATGGACTAATACTGCAGTTGACTCTGCCCATGGATAGGAAAAGGTTTGTATTTTGCAGAGGGAAAGACATTTTTTTAAAAAATATACAGTTGCCACCACTCTAATACTTATACTCTAACAGTTTTTAGTTAATCTGAATAGATACTATCCTATCAGCAGCAGCAACTGTAAAGTACTCTGAAAGCAAGTCTCATACTGTACTCTACTTCTATCTATGCCTGTAGGTCAACTGCAGTAACTTGGTTTAAAGCTTACTTATGTTGTTTCACTTGCGATGAGGAGTTCATAAAATACAGCTGGAGAAACAATACAAAGTAAATTATTTTCATCATTAGGACCAATCCCGCTATAACACTTTGTAGGTAAAAGATTTCATTCATATCTCATAGCCCCACTTAACTCAATTGAACAGAACAAAACAAAAAAAAAAAAAAAAAAGAGAAAAA
>VZRN01005249.1:206691-331374 GCA_013397935.1 Dasyornis broadbenti
GGGCAAAGCTTTAGTTCTGGAAGTAGTGAACTTTGCTGTCACTTTTCTGCCTTGAATTCAACTCCAAATCTATGAAATCACTGAATTCTTCTTTCTGTGATTACCATACACCAAAGGTATTTATCTGAATTTATTTACTATCTTAAGTACATTACTTGATTACTGTTTGGGACTTGGGAATTTGGCCTGTCTCTATATGTGGTACTTGGTGCCATCTGTGCCAATGTTGTTCTGCAGAGCAGAGATTTTTGCTTTGCAACAGATGTCTCATTAAAGACATCTGTCGAAGTGGCCAGGTAGCTGCTACCACCCTCTTTATGTTATGGCAGGCACTAGATATGCAGGAATGCTGCCATGTGAAGGTGAAGCCATCCCACAAAGAACATAAAGAATAAAAAGCTCCTTCCAGGTGTGTTGTTTTTTGGTTTTGTTTTTCCTTGAAAGGAAAGAAAGCAAGCAATTTCTTCTCTCCTTGAGTGCCTCAGAACAGCAGAGATGCATTCTTCCATGCAGCCTGAACTGGGGCTGGGATCCATCACCTGACAGTGCCCTGGCACAGCTCCTCCTCCAGCCCCAGGATCAGGCTCAGGTGTGAGGATGGTTTTGCTCATAAGTACTGATCAGCATCTGTGGGAGACATCACTGCCACAAACATATGGTTCTACTCAAAGAACCAAGCGAGCCTTTCCTTGCATGCAACCACCCAGAGTAAGGTTCAGGTTATTCCCTCAGGCACAGCTGCACAAACTAGCTCTGTCTGGGAGACTCCTGGAGCAAAGCTGTGGCTTTCGGTATGTTTGCACAGCAGTGACCAGTGGATAGGAGCGCAAAAAAATATGATGATGATGATGAGACAAGAGATGTAACAGCTCCCATCAGACACACTCTGAGTTTTACTGTCTCAGCAATGCTGATGGCAACACCGACATAGAGTAGAAGGCCTCGAACTGACAGGGCGTTGCACACCTTCCACTGCCACTAATTCAAAGTAGAAGGAATTCAGCAAACCAGAGAGCTAGACCAGAGGTGATGATTCATTTGCTTCTTAAAGTTTTATCAGGTTTTATTTGCTAATCTGAAGAGTAGAACATCTTATCAGTCAGTATGCGTGAACTCAGGGGTGAATTTTTCAGGGAAACACTTTTTGTTGCAGAAGATGTGACTCATCAGATAGGAGACTTTGCACAGAGAAGTTCTGACCAAGTGCCAATTTACATTTTTTTTTTAAGAATGTGGAAGCATTTAGGTTTGAAGTATTTTAGAAACCATTTTTCTGTTTCCAGTTTGAAATGTTTTGTTAAAAACAGTTAATAAAACATTAAAAGTAGTTTGGACAGTTTCAGTCAATTGAACTTAAATATTTCTCTGCCTTTATCCTGCTATGTCAGTGCTTGGCCACGAAAAGTTGGGTTTTACTTTTATCGCAATTCAGACAGAAGTAAAAACAAAAGAACCGAAATTACCCATTACTATTACAACCCTCCACTATGGTGCTTTGATAAAATGTTAGTTTCAAAGGCGATATAAAGATGACTGCCAAGCAAGTTGTATTCCCTTGTACAAGCTCAATACAGAGACACAAGGGCTTTACATTAATTTTCTATTTGTTAATCAGTTGCTCTCCCGGGCTCTTTTGAACAGCAGTGACAGCCTCAGTACCACTGAGAATGCCTTTACTGCTATTAAAACAAAAGGCACATCTCTAAACACTTTATAATTTCAAGAAGAAAAGAATCTCATTCTCCTAGTTGAAGAAAGCAGTAACAAAAGACTCATGTCCTAGAAGGCTGATGTGACTCATGGCCATCTTCTGCTTTCTTTTTTGCTCTCTGGGGACTTCCAACTGAAAGACAGACTCAACCTGGCCAGCATGGTAAGGTGCCACACCACAGCCATGCTCTTTTGAAGGCAGAGGGATGTTCCCCGAAGGAATGCCTCAGAAAGACACTCAGCTGTTTGCGAAGTATCACGCTTCAGTCCCAGTGGAGGGGCCAGACACACTTAATATAGAAGGTATTAGTGAAGAATTTACTCAGCCAGGACCAGACAACGCAGCATTTTAAACCTGGAGTTTACACAAACCAGACAAAAACTTGCCAGAGCATGAGACAACTGAAATCAAACTTCCCTGCCCTGAGAGTAAACCATAGCCCCATGCACATCCTTTTGGGTAGTATGTTTTCACAGCACACTAATTGCCTCCATTTATATTACATCATTTTCTAAATTAGAAAAAAAACCCCCCAAAGTATTGCCACATTAAAAAACCAGCTTGTTGGTTCTACATTTTGAAAAACAAGCTGAGCACTGCATTGTTCATTCAAAAAAGTAAGTTTAAGTATCACTTAATGCATTTTCACTTAATTTTAAAACCATCTAATTTGCTTTCAGAAGTTTAACAAGTTGGTTTACTATTGCTGAAATACATGGAGATTTCATTAAATGACATGCCATCTTCTATCAGCATCATCATGATTGCATGCTGCCCTCATTTTATTTTAATTTATAGCAATTTTTTGCTACTTGCCAACATGGGCTCTTAGTAATGTCACAGAAGTACAAGATTGGCATGGAAAGCAAGCCAGTTGCTTCCATTTTCCCTGAGCTCCACATTTCATTTTCACCCCAGTTTCACAGCCTTCAGTGCTGCATGGTACTTGCAGGCCATCAAACCTGGATACTTTCCTGATGTGTAGAAGGAGTTCTTCCCAGTTGGGCTTTTTTTTTTTGTTTTGTTTTCTTTCTTAGTAATCTTCTTCATTAACTCCAGCAGTAGCAAAATGTTGGGGAAAGAAAGGTTACCTCTACAGGCAACAATTCACAAATCGCCTCAAGCTTTATAGGTTTAAGCCTTTTAAGCCTTAACATGCTATATTTGTTTGCAAACCAACAGGCAAAACGTGCCTTACAACACGTGTACCACTTGCTCCGCCATGCACGAGCCACCACAGAGACTGCTGCTCTAACACCAGCTTCTTGCTTGGCTTTTAGGAACAAGCAGCTGGTAGCAGCAGTGGGACAGATTGTGGCAACAATTAGTGTTTCTGAAGGAAACTGCTGCAATCCACAGGTAGCTGCAAGGTAGACAAACAAGTACCCTTGTTAGATACCACTGCCTGTAAGTGCTGAAGAGCAGGGGAGGATGTAGCAATACTCGCAGCTGCAGGCTCTAGCAGCAAGCCACAGACAAGCTTTGGGACTTGAAGGAGCAGCTCGGACCCTCAAGAAAACTTCCAGGTGGCTTCACTACATCACCGAGATTCAGCTCCAAGTTATCTAGAACTTGCCTGTGGTGCTGACTTCCATCTACATCGTTGCCTCCATCTACAAGATGCAAATCAACCAGTCGTGGGTGAGATAGAGCCCTACACCTCTGTAGTGCCACAGCGGCCTGGCCTCTGGCAGGGCACAGACAAGGGGGAACAACTGTCCCAGGGAGCTCCCAGGACAAATAACCAACACCTGGAAATAAGTCGTTGCTCTCAGCTAACAACAAAGCCACCAGTAAGAATTTATAGCTGTTTCCCTTGACAGTTATTCACACTAACAGTGTGATCAATGACGGCCTCAGCAGCGTGAAAAACATACATCTTTACTGGTAAGGGGAAGAGTTAGGAACCACTCAGGTATCGGCTCTCTATATGCAGCCAGTAAGAGCCAGGTACCAGGTTTTGGCACATCATGTGCAAAGGAAAGGGACGAGGGTGGGGAGGCATCACTTCTTAAAACCGTAGCAGCGCTAAGCACCAAATGAGATCAGAGGAACCTTGGAGATCAGTCAGGGATAAGGAGATTAGCTCCGTGGTTTCACACGGACCAGTGTCATGGGAAGTTTAACCTGCAAGTGAGGAAGAACAGCGGCAGTTCTGGCAGATTTGTCTGTGTTCAAAGAACATCATCCAAGCAATCAGAAAGTTGTCCTGAGCAGATGGAGTAATACTTAAAACACTTCTCCAAAAGTATGATGTCAAAGACAACTTACAACAGCAGTTCTTCTATTTCTTACTTTTGAATCAAAAAATGTTCCACTTGAAAGAAAGAAGAATTCAATGAATGTTCAGTTGAGACTCTTCTGTAGTTCGGCAGCAGCTCTAACACTGATCTCTGCCTTGTCATTATGACAGACTTTTACCCTGTGTATTTTTCACCTTCTGCTTCTTGCCCTTGTGTAATTGCCTGTCTCAGAAAAGAAACGGGCCATCCATCCTACTAAACACATTTGGGCCACTATTTTCAATGCACTTTTACATACGCTATCTATACCATCAATATTCCCATGATTTCCTGTTCATATTCAGCTGAGATGACTCTGGTCCCATAACCGTATGAAGCATCAAATGAGAAAAATACTTACAGAGCTAACTCAGCTTGTAAAGTTCCATTTTTATTTGCTGAGATGTCTGGAATCACTACTACACATTAAGTCCCTGCCTAGAGAAATTTATTTTTTTTAGAAAAAGAAGAAGAAATGCCCTCTACAGTTACTTCAATGATAATTCATGTAGTGAATTGAATGATTAGACTCTCTGCATTTACAGAAGTACTTAGCTGTATGCTTTAGCGATTCTGCAGTTTACAGAGATTTATACTTACAGAAGCCCTTTAGGGCAGGATCCCAGAGTAGGAATTTTCCATTGTTTGGTAAATCTGTACAGTCTCACTATTTATTGTTAACAAGAAATGTCATCATATTTACCATCCACAAATCTTCTAAAGTCTGCAACTTATCAAGTAGCTGCACAGCTAATTTATAAAACTCATTACTATTTTGAATTGACACTATGTTAAAACAACCTATAATGGAGAGCATTGACTTTGACACCCAATTTCCCTCTGTTCATACTTGGGTAAGACTCCAATTGACCAGACAGACTCTTTACCTTTCAGTAGTGTTTATTATTTGCATTGCAACAGTGCACAAGAGCTCGAGCCTTTGACCAGGTCAAGGCAACAGTGACATGGTACAAACATGGAGTAAGAGACGTTCCCTGCCCTGAAGAGCTTACACTCTAAAGAGCTGTCCCACCTTTGGAAAAAGGACATTTTTTTTTTCACACAAGAAAAAAACATGAAATGAAACATAACCACAAGAGATTTAAGGCTGTAAAGAAGTATTTTCAAATATCATATCAAGAACCCAATAGTAAATTACTAGAGTATTTTAAAAGTGCACTATATGTAATACCCCAAGTAATAAAGTTCCTGTCTCTGCTCAAGTGCTGAATTCCTGACTAAAATGCAAATGAAGAAGAGGATGGAAGTAGAAATCCCATTTTAATTCAAAGGTTTTTCTTCTTGCTGTCCCTGTTTTGCCCGGAATAACCAGATCCCTTATTTCTTCAGGGAATAAAACAGCACAAGTTCAAGAGAGGAATGTGTACAACAATGTCCAGTCAATGTATTCAATGTTTATAAGAAACTAGAGTTCCCCCTGAGTATTATCATGGGATGTAGATTATTTTATAACTTGATACTCCATTTTGTAATTCCTGACAAAACCCAATCTGCCCAAGAACCAACCCCTGCTATTGCAAAACTCTGCAGTCCACATCACATACACAACTAAACTATTTTTAAAACATCTACTGAAAAATCACAAGTAGTTTAGTTCAAAATGAGACTCTCTTAGACTTTCTATTAAAATACATCTTTAAAATAACTTTCTAACTTTATAAATAGACTGCAAACTAAAATATTTAGGAGCCAAGAAATACCAAAGCTAAGAACTATCTGAAGAATTCCCTCACTGCCCTTCTGGGCACAACAGAAATCTACCTACTTGCAGACAACATATTTTGTCTAATTTGGGGTGTGTGTGTATCTATATATACACACACATATACATACATATATGTATGTACTCAGAGTCTGTCTTTCCATGAACATAATAGGAAAAGGCAAATATTAAGGTGTTATGGATTAACACGATGATTTATCTGAGTGTGACTGGACTGGACTTGGCTGAAAAGCATGAGGTTTGTTCTCTGTAAAATTACTTGTCTTTTTCCCAGAATTTTGAACTCCAGGGGAAATGGTGAGCTTTTGATGGAAAGAGTTTTCTGGCAAAAATGGCCCAGTTTCAGGTCTGCGCTGCCTGGGGAAGATCTGCCAGCCAGACTGTGGTTTGGGTTCTCAGCTTAATGGCAGACTGCCTAAGGCCCAGGGATCATTAGCTTTCAACATAATTAGCCCATCTATCAAGCAGATTAAACAGAGGCTGAGGACACCCAAAGAAATCCAAGGAAGTAGTGAGGTGTGAATGCTGAGGGTGGAGGTGTGATGTGTGAACGCATATGGTCACTTGGACTCAGTAAAATATTTTTTTTCTTGTGACTGAAACATTTCAGGCTCAATTACATATTTTCTGAAGAACAAAAAAGAAAAAAACCCTAGTATTGCTGGAAAACTTCCAGATATCTCTAACCTGAACCTGATGAAGGAGATAGCATTTACTGGAAGAACCAGGACTAATTTAGTGAGCAGTGGGCCTACTTTTTCAGCAAGGAAGATAAAAATAAATATTGAGCAGCTGCCTACTTGACTATGCAGTAGCCACAGGCTTTAATCCATTTGATAGACCCTAAATCTGCACAGAAACCGAGCAACAGTGAAAATATTTTATATTTATGAATCTATTATATGCATGTAATATAACATTAACTATTTGTCTTTAGTATGTCTGCATATGTACATATCTTTTGAAATGCTACGCACATACTATATATGCATATAATATGCATATTAGTACAGAACAATCTCTCTATCTAAATTTAATTAGTTGTCCATATTTGAAAAATGTATCAAAGAAAAAAGAAAGACTTGGCATGTTACCTGGAGCCATGCACAGGAAATATCACCCTCATATACCTATAGTCTGTCCCTAAACTAGATGCTATTGTGCTAAATTGTGTATAGGTAAAATATAATAATAACAATGTTTCATCAGAAATATGAAAATATTTAGAATTCTGGATGCACAATTTTGGATATTACAGTCCCACACAACTGTATTTTATAGTAGTGGATATAAAGGGAAAAAGTACAGCATTTAGAAAGACTGATCACATTTTTTTCACATCGATCTAAAGTCATAGTCAAATCAAAAGAAAGCATTTTTTTAAAATCAAAACTTATCACCTATTCTTCCTGCATACCTTCCAAATGTTATTGTTTAAAAAAAGATTGTGCAAGGAAGTATACAACTAAAATAGGAAACTCCAGAGCTGTGTCAGTGAGTCTGTTTGGTAAATAAGAACCTAAGCTGTCTACCCAAGGAAGATAAATCATCTTTCCCTAAAATGGTATCAGTAACTAGCAAAATTTATTAGAGCTAGTATCCATTCTCAGCCATCAGGGAAGACTAGTGCCTTACATAATTTAAAATGCCAACGAGGATGCAAATTTTTTTCTCTCATGTAGACTTTGCAAGACTCTTCCCTGCTTTACCACCTCCAGGGTGAAGGAACTTCCATGCCATTTGTTCAGGAGCAAACCTGGAGCACCCACCCGAGGCTCTTCACACCAGGCTGTAGCCACCAGCCTTCTCTTCTTGGTGAGAACAGGATGCCCAGAGCACCCAGCATCTGTGCTGGGCTCCCTGGGATTCACTTCTGCCCAGTGGTTCTCCATCAGCGCTGGGAACTTTGCTTCTCCCATTTCATTCTAACATTTAAACCTGGCAGGCTACAGAAACATCTGCTTGGATGGGGTTTTTGAGACGGCTGGATTTTGGAGCATGAATGGCAAGAAAAAATACCAAGCAAGACTAATCTGCCAGCATCATATTTTTTGATTTTGTTGTTTGGTTGTTCGGTTGGTTTTATATCTCCCTGAAAATATCATTCCAGCTGTAGGCCATGCTTAGACTCTGCTGTGGATCACCTACTACATTTTTGGGTTTTGTAAAACAAGACCTGTCACAGCTGGGCATGAAAGATAAATTGTTACAAATAACAGATAAATAAATACAGCCCAGAAAGACTCCTTTTACCCCACTTCAGGTAAATCCCAATTGATTAGAAGTTTCTAGCAAAAGTAACTTGCTTCCTTATTTGTACATAAAGTGCCTAGTACACATCAGTGCCACTAAAGAAAAAAGATATTAATACGAAGAGAAACTATTAATAGTGTTCCTCAGGATATCTATGAGATGAGCAGATACTTGTTTCTGGATGATGAGAAGTAAGTGACAGACTGAGGGAGTGAGCATGGTCTAGGGATAAACCCTCCAGAGCATTTTCAATAAAAGTTGATTATTTTCCTTTTTATTACAATATTCTGACTAAAAAAATCTGCTTCTAACAACAAAAAAAAAGCTTGTTACCTTTAGTGGTAAAAAAATGCTCTAATCAGCCATATTATGCTCTTAAAAAACCATCAAACATTCCCTGGGTCATTTGTTTTATTTGTTTCTCCCCATGACTTCATGGAACAAACTGGTGGCTATTTTTCCATCACACTGACTTGCATTCAGCAAACAGTTGATTACTCATTGTCATGCACGTAAATCTTTGAAGTGCAAAGCAAAGGAAAGAACATCCCTATTTATTTCTAAGTGAAATCCCAGCATTCTGCAGAATTTTAAAACTGATTTTTCTAGGGCAATACTTCTTTCATCCTCCCAATGCTAAATATTAAATAAGAGAGATCTGTCTTAATTCAAGCTGGGCTCTGACCCTTGAAGTCTTATGATGCTGTCTGTGTTTACACGAGCACAGACTATTTTTCTCCGAGCTAGCTCACATCAAGCACGTTCCTCTCAAACTCTTCAGAATCCAGAAGCTTAATGACCCTCCCTTCCCTCCTGGTTCATCAGGGAATTGGGAAGCTGTGGAGTCTGGATGCTGCACAACAGTATTCCTCAGAAAGCTGATATTATTCCTGGTTCACTGACAAGAGGCTGACTTGTTATATTAATCTTTTCTCATTTTTGGCACCTAATTGGAGTTGCAGCTTGCATTTTTTAAATAACATTTAATAGGGTACATTATTTTCTATATTTAGATAACAGATCCCATTAGTTTCACCTGCACTTACTCAATATTTCTGCAGAATCTAATTTGTGCACTCAGTAGCAGAAGTAGCCTCATTAGCCTCTGAATATGTTTTGAGCTACTTGCCAACACAAAATTAAGGCTCTGGGCAGGGATGTAATCCAGCCCATTGTGCAACTTTCAACCAGTTTCATCACTGCAGTGGATTTTTCTTCCCTTTTCATCACATGCCTTTCACTTCCATAAATAGCAAGGCAAAGCTGCTTGCCCACAACCACCCACTCAGTCACAGCCCTGACTTAATAGTCATCAAGAAGTGGAAACAATACAAATAGTAGTCAGCTATAGCTGGGGCATTCAGGGGAAAGCAAAGTTTGGAAATTCTTCTTGCTCTTAAACCACTTGAACCCAACCCAGGGAAAACAGCACGTTTAACTACATAACCATGTTGAGCAAAGGTTCTCCAGTGCAGTGAGTGAGGCAGGAACCCCACACAAAAGAAAAGAGATCCTGCAACTAAAACCTTCCCCGTCATGTAAATGCACAGCTGAGGTTGTATTGGTGACCTTCTGTCAGGCATTCCTGATCTTAATTTTGTTCTTTCAAAGCTCTTTTAATGTTGACACGTTTATCTAATTTCTTTGGACTCCTGCAACAATGTGAATCCCTTTCTCAAGCGAAAAGTAGGAGTTGGGGAACCCCAATGACTCCAACATGGTTAAAAAACCATGAAAACATGAATAAAACCAAAGCTTAAAAAAACAAGGACAGACATCTGCAGTACGAGGCAACACAGCTCAGCAAGGAGTAGGTAATAATTTTGTGGATGGGTCAATCATGGGAAGAGCATGAGGAATCAATGAATTTGTACAATTTTTTGCTGACAACAGGGCAATTACGAGACTTTGGACTAGAATTTTAAAAGCCATTAAGGGAGAGTGTCATGGGGTACAAATACCACCCTGCTGGGCACCAGCCTGAGCCTGGTCTCTCCAACCTCAGGTTCCTTCAGTCTCTTTCTGTTAAAGTGACAAATTTTTTGGAGCTGAGCCTCCACCACAAGGAGTTGGCATTTTTCAACAGAAAAATGCTGTGTAGAAAAAAAACCCCAATGAACTAAAATAGCTGGAATCTTCTATGTGCTGTCAAAAGCTTGTACTTTCCCTCAACCTCATCTGAACAGTTTTCCGCAGTCAGAGAAGAAAAGCCAGCTTTATACATATGTGGAAACCTCCCAGCCAAATGGCTGAAGCTGAGCAGAAGAATGATTTTTGGGCCTTTTACAAATAGAGGAAATCAT
Source organism: Dasyornis broadbenti (assembly GCA_013397935.1). NCBI lineage: Eukaryota > Metazoa > Chordata > Aves > Passeriformes > Dasyornithidae > Dasyornis > Dasyornis broadbenti. Next base: position 216,985 of record VZRN01005249.1, read on the forward strand.
GCATTTATCCCTCTGCACAACCAGGACAGTAACTCACTAGGAGAGAAGTCCCATTGAGGTAGAGAAGCAAGCTCAATCTCTCTTGGAATCAGGGCAGTCAGAAAAATTGAGAACAAGTTTTAGAAGTAGCCTAATCAGAGATTTAAAGCAAACCAAACTAGAGGATGCCATTTGATGCATATTTTTCTGTTATACTTTTTTTGTATCACTGAGCGCACATAACTGCAAACACAATTTGGAGAAGTGGATGTTGCAAACTGGTTCAGAACAGATTGTCCTGAATGATTCTAGTGTCTACTCAGGTACAAAGACAAAACCTACTCTGGAGCCCTTCTTGCCACTGCTGCAAGGAGCCAGTGTGCGCTCCTCAGCTAGGGACCTAACCCCATCACAGAAAGGTAATGCCCCTTTCATCCACAGCCCTCATTTTGATGGAAGAAGGTAAAAATGACAAATTTCTCAAAGATCTCTGACAGAGGAGGAAAAGGAAAGATTCCCTCAATTTTATCCAGTGTAGGTAAAGATAAGGGCTCCTTGATCCTTCCAAAGCTGCTGTTCCCAGGTGCTAAAGGCAGAAGCAACTGTTCTCTTCCCTTCAGTCCACTTGAAAAGAGTGAAGAAGTCTGGGAGCCAGATGCTATCCAACAGTGTGAAAAACAGCTCGAGTAAAACTTTTTTTTTCCCTCCAACCCATATATAAACACCAGCCATGTTTTGGAGAAGGACTCACCCTCCTGACAATTTCAAATGAGCAAGTCTCAGACATTTGGTGAAGTGCCCAACTCACCCACAGACACATTTTCTTCCAGCAGCTATCAAGTAGTGAAAATTGCAGTCAGCTACACCTGTGGTATTCAGGGAAAAGCAAAATTTGGATAGGGTTTTTTTTTTTTTTTTTAAGCCACCTGAAGCCAATCTGTGGAATATAATAAGCTGGCAAGTCACAAACCCCCAGAAGCAGGCTGTGTGGCACTGGTGGAAACCAGTGGAGCCCCTGCAGCCATGCATTGTGCAGTCAGAAGTATGTTTACAAAGATAGGGTGGAACAAAAGGCAGAGGTATATCTTATCACCACACTCGCACTTTCAGGAAGGTAAAAAATATGTCTGGAAACTGCATCTATGTAGCTTAAAAAATATTACTAAAAAGTAATATCAGCTTCATATTAGCCAGGTTGCCTTAGAAATGTGATTGCAGTGTATGTCAATCTCTTTTGCCACTTGCCCTCTGTTGAACCAACCGACTCATTTTAGCTGAAGCTGATGGAGCAACAGTGAGTATCATGAAACTTGATAGCTTGATTGAGGTGAAAGATGTGGTCTGAGCTGCTGTGCTCTCTCTCCTGACCGGCCTGGCAGCACATGCCTTCTTGCATCCTTCATAGGAGGTGAAAAGGAAATAAGGGGAGAAGACAGTAGAGGAAGGAGGAATGGAGGTGAAGGATAGATGTGTGAAAGGTCTGGAGGGATTGCTGGGCTTACTGATGTGGGAGCAAGGCATGCAGAAAAGATAAAGCACAAATGAATAGGGAACCAGGCATCACCAATTCCAATGCTCACAATAAAAAAACCCCCTTTATAACTGGCTCCAAGTGTTTTGTGTCAACCAGAAAGATCTGGAATTGCAGATATGTATTCTTTTATGTATTCACAGATTTTAGAGCTTAAAATTTCAAGGCATTGCATATCTTTGCTATGGGACTCCCTTTAACCCCTTTGCTGCTGGTCCTTCTTGCATCTTCTGTGTTGCGGCAGAAGGTGACAGTTTTCCTTTGCTGTGCCGGTGCTCCATAGGCAGAAACCAGGGTATTTGTGTTGGGGTTTCTGAAGCATAAAGTGGGAAAAAGCCAAAAGAAAGACTTTTTCTTGTCCTGGGAAAGCAAGAGGGGAAATCATGAGGAAAACTAGGGTGGCATAGAGTGGTTTTTACGATGATAGCTTAAATAAAATAAAAATTATTGAAGGAAAAACCACAAGGTAGGGGGAGATATTTCAGTGCATCAGATTGGAGACAAGTCTGTTGGTTTCTCATGTGACATTTTTACCAAGATCTCTCTCTTTAAATTCTTAGAGTGTTAAGACTAACTTACTAAAATTCCTGCTGGGGGATGCTTTTGAGAGACAATTTTATATAGCAATTGAATTTGTAACCTTTGCTGCACTTTATCCCAGTCGATGGGATGAAAGTTGCCTTCCATGTCATTTCCTCTGAGATTACTCAGAGCAACACCTGAAAACTTTGCACACAGAATCCCAACAGAGAATCCCAATCTGAGACCTAAAATGTTGAGGCTCAACATATTTGCTTGCTGGCAGGGAATGTAGAAGGCTGACGAGAAACACAAAGCAGGCTGTTTTCTCCGTCAGTCTGATCTTTTTGGCTCCCAAAGAACAGGTGTATTTAGGTTTTTTTCATGGAGCAGCTCTGAATTGCCTTTTTTCCAATCTGGATCCCTGCTGTCACTAGTCTTTCTCCTCTCCCTTCCATGCTCCTCTTCCAAAAAAGCTACACATAAAGAGTATGCCTCCTGATAAGCATCTGCTTCAGGGAAGGAGACCAAGTCACGCACTGGGTTAAAAAGCCTTTCATATACCTTTCCTGGGTATCCTTCTCCCTAGGTTCTCAGGAGAGCACTCATTTCCACTTTGACTTCTGAAACAAGTCAGCAAGGGCTGAGCAGCCTTGTACAGACTCTGTGCAGATGTTGCTCTGATTAATCCTGCTATGACCTGGACACTGTGATGTCCACCATTTCTTTAGTTAATAAGGAAAAAGCTGAGATTGCCACACACCTAATGTCACATATGAAAATAGTTTCCGCTGAGGGTTTCCCACAACCAGCCTGGATGACCGTGTTGAGGAAGTTAGAAAAGGGCAATGACAACAGTGCCAACACTTTACCCCTATTTGTGTACATGAGCACACACACACACAAAAAAGGTGTTTTTCTAGAAAAAAAGAGAAATATTATGGACATAGAATTCCTTAAAATTTATTGTAAAAAAAAAAAAAAAAAAAAAAAAAAAAAAAAAAAAAAAAAAAAAAATAAAGGGGGGTGTGAATTCCACCATAATAATGCTTCCAATTCCGCAATGCCTGGTTGGTTTTGGCAGGCAGATCTCACACCAGCCTCAAGCTGATACAAGCTGTTGGAGAATCAGATCCAACAGTTTCTTAATCTGGAACTTCTTTTGCTTTATGTCATTTTCATGTTCATATATTAGTGGTATTCAATATCTACATAAAAGTTACGGTATACACTTGGGGACAAAAATTATTAGTTTTATTTCCTAATAATCTTCTTCCTTTAAATGATGGTAAGCATAATATTCATCACAGTTCCTGGGTATTTTAAAGGGTTGCTCCTGAAAACGAATACTGTAGCTTAGTATCACGTATTTGCTGGATCCAACCAGTTTATATATTTTATATTTGTAATATATGGGCATTTTGTTCTGAATTTGGAAGACTTCTTTCCACTTGTTGCTGTGCCTTCCATGCCACTTAAGACTAAAGACAAGTAAGAAGGCAATTTCTGTATATTTCTAAATAATTCCCATGTTTGATCCTTGAGAGTTTGTTTAGAAATGTGTATATGTTGTTTATAAATGAAAAGAGAAGCCAATAGACACTAGGATCTGCCCAGAGAGATATTTATTTCATGTTTTTAATGTTTGCTTTTTGCTCATTGCTTCTCTGGAAATGACGTCACTTGTCAGAAGAAATTATTAATGCTCTGTTCCTTAGTAGCAGCAACAGGAAGTCACATTTCTTATCATGTGTTTCTCTTTGCAACAGAGTCTGGATAAGTCTCAAGTCCCATTCATGCCAAAATTATGTGTTATTTCATCCCATGTAAGAGACTGATGTTGCTGAAGAGGGACTGAGGCTGACCTGCTGCCCTTCAGGGTAGAATCCAAACAGTGGGAAAGATTTGCAACTATCCAATGGGAAGAGGTATAAATAAAAGCTGGTGCTACATCCTCTTCCTTCTCTGGGATTAGGCTAGACACCACAACACAGCTACAGTATTTTTCATGTTTGGTCATCCCATGGACAAGAAAAGGATGTCACAGTACATCAGAGCTTGGTGCTGCCTCTTCTTAAGATCCAGACACCTGAATTTCTTCTTCTAACTATCAGCAATGGCCTACTGCTGGAGTTTCCCCTTCACTGAAGGGTGCCAATGGCAGTAATGCAATGTCTCACATCCTGGGGCAATGTGGTGGTGACTCTTTGTAGCAGCTTTCCAAAAGGTAAATGGGGCTTTCCAAAAACCCAGTGGTTTTGTATTCCTGTTGCCCATCAGCTCAGGAGTGCAGACACTGCAGTTACCAGTCACTGTCCCTCCTGTCCCTCTTGCCTGGTGCAAGAGGCTGAAGCATAGCCCAAGGTGGCTGCAGTATTGGAAGACAATGTTCAGTTTTATTGCCTATCCCTCTAAACAGAGCAGCAGAACTTCTCCTGACGTGACAGCACAGCACTTGTATTTAAAAAAAAAATAAAATAGAGAAAAAATTGATTACTGCTGCGGGACATATACAGATCACATGTTTAGATTCAACAATAGCTCCTTCTTTTGAAGTGTCTCTTTCAAAAGATGTGGAATCTAACCACATCCATGGTTTTAACATTTTTAGAGACTGTATTTCAAAATAGCTCTCCCCAGCTTCTGGCTTGGACAGTCTCATATTTGTCAGAACAAGTTCCTTGGACTCCTTTATTACACCACCAACAGTTCTCAAGCTTGATTTTGAGAGAAAAAAAGTAAAGCCCTGTGAAAGCAAGTAATTAGACTGAACGGAAGGGCCCAAAGCTAAGGAAGGTAAAGCTCAAAGCACCATTACCGGAGATACACCCATGAGGCCTTAGCAAAGCCATAGATGAAGAAGCTGCAAAATGTTTAACTGGAAAAAGGGCACTCTATTTACTAAGTCTCTCCTAAGCACACACTGTGAAATCCTACTTAGAGCTGAAAAACTGAGGTAGTGGGACCTGTTGAACCAAGGGATGAACTAAGAGTCAAAAGCTGCTGCATTCAAACCTTTGCTCCCATCTCACTGTCCACAGCCAAAGGCTCACCATGTCCCTGTGTTGCTATGTTTAGATGCAAATCACATGCTTGTCTACTCATCTGAGGGAAGAGTCATTAAAGTCAGGGGAAGTTGGAAATTCAGGCTTTGGGAACTAAACCAGATGATAAACTCTATCTCTTCTGTATTTGTTTTACTCTTACCTATACAGATGTATTAAAAATTCTACAGTTTTTCGATCCAGAAGTCTGAACTATCAAGACATCTATAAAAAGTGTAATTAAGGCAAAACGTTTTGACTTTGGCACTGTGCCACAGAAGAAAGTTCAAGGAAAAAAGCTGATGACTGAGAACAGTAAGCAATTTTTTCTAAGCCTTTTATGCCATTTCTGCTATTGTTTTGTCTCTCATGGCTCTGTAGTTTCTTCACAATAGCCGTCTTTTCTGTGTTTGCCACTGAGATCAATAAAGAGATGTTAATTAAAAGAAAATCTGCTGAAGGTTGTACTTTTCTGTTGGGATTTATCCCAGTCTTTGGCTGAAACACCTCACTGGCCCTGACTACAGTGCCAAAATAGGTCTGGTCTTGTCATGAAGACATGGGTTGGGTACCCATGTCTTCATGACATGATTGGGTACCACCCTGACCTTTAGTGACAGTTCTACCAGCACAAGAGTGCCTCCTTAACATCCCCCCACCACAGCCCCTCCTCCACAGACTGACTTCTGCGAGCAGTTAGGCATACAAAATACATTGTACATCAATATTACTGTTCCAAATAAACCATCATGAGACCATATTTACAAAACAAATCTAATTACAACAGCCACTGACACATCACTCTTGAACAAGACAGATCTGCATTTCTGCCCTGAAGCCACTGTTTGTGCATCTTTGCCTTCCTTTCTGTGAATTGAGGAAAGTGTCTACGCATGAAGTCACTTGTGCAATAACAGCAGAGACAAGGTCCTAGTAGAAGCCATGACGAGGGATCTCACCAACTGTTGAGGTACAGACATTAATTCACCTGGCTACAGCACTTAACCCTACAGAGGTGAAGGGCAGATAGCGAAGAACTTCCCATTATGTGGCTAGCAAATTCCCAACACAACAACAGGTTTTCAGCACAGAGGTCCAACTGGGCTGTAAAAAAATGGCAGTGGCAAGGCAGACAACCAGTTCAGTAGCATGGATTCAAGTTCAACAGGATATGCACTGCTAATGGAAGGAAAAAGGCATCCTCTGATGCTCTGTGAGACAGTAACTTTCATTAGGTTCAGAGAAAGCAAGCCAAAAAAACCTCCAGCACCTCCCCCCAAAAAAGACATCCTGCTGAAAATAAAACAGACAGTTCAATGCTCATTACTGTGCATTTTGCCTGCACCTGTGTGTGGGTTGAGAATCCTTTTTACTAAGTTTCTTGCTTTTTAAATATATCACAAACACGCGCATAGACGAAACACGAGGCATAGACCCGTCAGAGGCAGACTAATGTCAGCACTTCAGCCTCCTGGCTGACAGGTCTGATTCCAAATAACCTTTTGTTTTCTTGTTCCAGCTAGTAAATTACAGATCAAGTGAAAAATGTAATTATACCCCAAAAGACCATGGGTAGCATCTTGGAATACACTGAACTGTGAGCAGAACAACAATAATAAAAAGATAAACTAGTATTACCTGCGGTGCATAGCTAATCCAAAATGCTCCACAGTCCCACATGAGTTATTACAGAACTGTTTCCTATTTGCCAATTTCTCTTTTTCAGGGACACAAAGACATCCCCTCCTCCCTTTGCCCCTTTTTAAGCCTTGTGAAAAAATACATCTTCCCTGTTGCAATAAATACTCAGTTATACTGTTACCAAATTCTACTGTGAAGAATTCATCATCCTTGAGGATGATGCAGAACTTGCGTTTTTAAAAGTCACATGAAGCTGAGAATATCAAGATTTATTTTCTATGCACAAATTTATCTGCTAATTTTTTACAGAAGGAAGAAACATAAAAAATCTGTAGGAATATATTCTTTTCTGAATTGGCTCTCGTAATGTTTTATTGGATTGGAAGTGCTAACAAATACTGAATTAATTTTTTTTTTCATTTGTTTATTGGAATATTTGTATGCAAGGACCTTTTCTGCATTTTTGCACACATCTCTAAACATACAACTATTCAAAATGCTAAATTATTCTTAGCAGCAGCTGACGAGATAAAAGTAGGTAGTGGCATTAGAGTGCAAACCTCTACAGTTGTTAATCCAATTTACATACAATCAGAAAGGCTGCTGATGGCTGAAATTTTTACACTCCTCTTACTTATTAGTGTAATGATTCTTACCCTCATTCAAGTACTTGTACTCGTTTTAAAAGGAAAATAGGCAATAAACTGGAAAAGTATTAAAACTTCAGTCACTGTCCTTTTATTTGCAGTCTTCTACCTCAAATATAACTTGCAGAAGAGAGAAGAAAGCTTGAGAAGATACAAATATTTATTACTCCTTAGACAGTTCAGGCACCAACTGATACAGTAACACATTCCCAAGTCTGATCTTGAGTTTTGCTGGAGTGAGATGTTCTGCTTGTGTAGTAGAAAGTCTAGATACTAAACTGAACTGAGTGGAATAACTAAAGTTATTACCATTACAAAATTCTACTTGAAAGACACTCAGGAGGTAGATGTCTGAACTCCACCCCGGTTACAATGTGCAGGGCTTTAATTTCCCCATGACTGTCACCCAATGAGATGCACGTGCCAGGATCTCTGGGCAGCCTCGTAGAAGTGTTAGTCCGTGTGCTCTGTGAACTGCACATGCGGTGAGGTATTGAACAAGCCTCCCAAAACTGCTGTATGAGCTGCCCACGCTGTGCCTGCTCAGGAGGCTGGCTCAGCACACCCCTGAGGCACTGAGCCCTGGGGATGTGTATCACGACACACTTGCCCACATTTCTAGTCCTGGGCAGCTCTAATGGGACAGCACTGTGCCTCGACCTGCAGCTACGCAGGCTTGCTCTCATTTCAACTGGGGCAGAATCACATTTTTGTTGGAGAGCATACACTGTGACCTGCAAAGGAAGAAAATGCTACAGGCACCCTAAGTACCTTTTAAACTTTTTTTTAGATTTGCAGTGTAAAGAAACTAGAGATTTTGTATTTTCTCATTAAATTCAACGTCTATAGGTGGATGATACAGAGCTTATACACTGCCCGCATGTGGAGAAGGAAATGAGCCACTGAACTGAGAGCTCATTAAAAAAACACACATGGAAAATCTCTCTGCAAAGTATCATGTGGAAGTTATATGAATCCTGCATTGAATGCAGTGTCTCATAAAAAGCAAGTTATATCATATGATGACTTGACTCTATTCCATTTGGATTCTACCAGCCCACAAAGAAACCACAATCCAGACTTTTCTCTTAATTCCTAGTACTTTGAGGCCTATGAGAAACCAAATCAGATGAACAATGTCCTTGAAAATACTCTCTTTGGTCCAATCTCTGGCAGTGCACTTCATTTTCAGCCATCCTGGAAGTGCCTTAAGCTCTGCAAATTCGCTTGGCCTCACATTCAGCAATGCATTATAGACCAGATGGATTTAGGAAAGTCCACTGATTGGATTAATCAAGTTAAAGGAAGGGTAAGAGGGAAATAAAGGAAAATTATTTTTCCTCTACTTCCTAAAATATATAAATAAATAGAACTAATTTATTTGAAAATGTTTCCCAGGTGTCTCTATATGTACTTGGGTTGTGAAGCACAATTTTATGAATGCAGCCTGGCAGCAACCAAGGATCAAGCCATGGACATGCAGGACAGCTGCTCACTGCCCAAACTACATGCTGGTCTATTAGTATTTTCCCGAGGCTTGCAAAAATAACAGACATAAAACCCCTTACAGAATATGGGCATCAGAACCACTGAAAATGAAAACAGGCATAAATTCATTTTTGTGGTACAAACCACAAAGACTCTTCTGATGCCAGAGCACAGATGCTTTGGACACAGTTTTGATGTCCTAAGGCAAGCTGTTAAAATAATAGAATCACAGAGTCATAAAATGGTTTGGGTGGGAGGGGACCTGAAAGATCATCTAATTCCAACACCAGGCATGTCTGGGGCACAGCTAGTGTTAGGCAAGGAGAGGATCCTGTTCCCATGGCAAGGTCTATTTTCCACACTTCTCGGGACTGGCATAATGAGCACACCCCTGCACATTTAGCTCCCTTTTAATATGGCCAGCCTTGTTTGTAAGAGCTCACACTCAACAGCTAAAACCAGTTCTGTCAACTCAGAGGTCCACACACGAGTTGTGGCAGAGCAAACTGACAGACAATTGGATTAATCCAAGAATTCTGGCTGGTAGGGGACCTACATCTCCCTTCCAGGGAGAGCTGTAAAGACCTATGCAACCAGCAATATGGATATCTCCTGCATGAACAAAGTTTATCTTCACAGTATCTGCAGTTAGTCCAAAGGATCTGTTCGTCTCCTTAAAATATCCATAGCAAGAAATAAGAATTTTTAGAGCAGACATACTAAACAGTACTTTTTTGGTAGAGGTGAAGTGCTCTGCCCTGGTGATGGCTGTGGCTTTTCTCAAGGATGAACTGCGTGATAAGGCATTTTCCCACACAGCAGAAGATAGCTGCATTTATTCTTTCACCAACAGAGAAGCAACAATATATGTGAAACTGCAGCCTGGCTGATGTAAACAGGTGTCACACAGGCATACAGAATAAAAGCATATTTTCTGCCAATGAGTATTTAGCCCTAACCAGTGTATGCCATCACTTGTAAACCCCAGCACTGAAATCAAAAGCTGTGCTTTACATTCACATAAGGATAAATGTTTTCTTCATTTGAATTTTAATTTTTAAATGCATTATATATTCCTACATTATTAGCCTTTCAGATAAGTAAAACAAGTAAATCATATGATGTCTTTGCATATTAACCCTGTCACTGTTTACATAAATCCTCTGAGACTGGACTCTTTTGTAGGACCATTGTCATGGACATGCCTATTCCTTACAGCACTGCATCATAATCGGTGATTTTAAAACAAAAGTGACTTTGAGAAGCTGAAGACTAACTCTAAGGCTGAAGTAAGCAATGGTGTCATTGTGTCATGTTTTTTAAGAAAAAGATGAATGCTTGTTGTTAAAAAAAGGCATCAGGTGGTCATGTTCCCATGAAACCACTCATTGCTAAAGCACAAATGGGTGTCAGCAGTGTAAGATACCCTAATTCAGCCCCCAGGAACTCTTAAGTAAACATGCCACCTAGTGTTTAATTGTGACAATTTCATTCATAAATCATCTTGATTGATTCCTCCCAAGCTGTTCCCTGCAAGTCTAGGTTGTACAGAGTCTAGCAGAATTACCTGGTGATGCCTTCTCCAGATTTGCTCCCTCTCTCCCCCGCAAAAAGCCCTGTCTCAACTTCCATTTTGCTCCCAAGAAACTCTGCCAAGCTACACTCCCAGCCCATCCCTCTTTTTTGAGGAGCCCACAGCTCAGACCACCATGAGCAATGCAGAAGGCACTGAAAACTGACCTCAGAGGGTCATCCCTGCTGTCACGGTCCCAAACAAGCCTGACAGACTTTGGAAAAGCTGACTTGTACCACCAGCCAAATGGCAACTGGCACAGACTTCCCACATCTCCCTGCCTACAGGTACTGGACAGAATTGTTCTGGGAAGGTGAAGCAATATTTCTAGCTTACAGCTTGCCAAAAGGGAATGAGTTACCACAGCAATCGGTACTGTTTTGATGGATGGATGAAGCAGCAGAAAAGCAGGAAAAGAGGCTTTCAAAGTATAACATCTCCCCAAGCAGTGAAGACAATTTCTCTTGAAGCTATGGCAGTCTTCTCCTTTGTCAGATCCAGCCCCTGCCTGATAGTGGCCCACCTGGCTTAAATGCAAACAACCCTCCCCAGAGAAGAGCTTCTGTGGGTGTGTGGCTTGGCTCCTTTCCATGTGCTTAAAACATGCCAAGTTGTATTCTTATAAATTCTAGGTCAGATTCTCTTGATGTTTCTGTCACGGACACTCATTACGTTCCTAGGGATTAAATTCCTGTACTGAGTGACATCATAGCACAAACTGTCCTGAGTTTTCGGTAATGTCTTGTTTGTACTTTTATCCAGATCAATAAAAATCTTAAATTAAACTCCTGTACCTGCAGTACTTCATCAGCCACTCTCCCCCAGCTCATCAAGTTGCTGTCTATCTCTATTCTTTGCTTGAAATTCCTCTACCTATTTTTGGTCCGTGTAACCATATTCATGAGCCAACCAAATTTGAATTAATGTCAAGAGTGCAGTTTCATGAGAGATTGTACTACTTTACTAAAAATCCAATTATTCTGCATCTGCTGCATTCTTTTCATTCAGTACTTTCGTAAATCTATCAAAAAGGCAATCAAGTCTAACTGGCAGCGTTCCTTCTTTCTAACCCATGTTGACGACTGTGAGCAGTCCCACTGTTCTCCAGGGCTGAGAATGCATTACAAGGAAGAGCCCACTGTTACCATTTGTACTTGTCACTCCATAGTGTCCTCTTTTCCAAACATGAGCAGTTATAAAAAAAACTACTGGTTCCAGAACTTTATAGTCCAACCTCAGCTGAGAACAGTCAACAGCAAGTGCTTCACTGTGGCCACTACCAGCTGTCCTTCCGCCCAGGCTGCTGCCTTCTCCTGCCTGGCAGTGCTGTCCCGCTCTGTTAGCTGAGACTGTGCCTGACTTTCAGCTGCTGACCCACCCCAAAGATGACCAGGGGTATTCCTGCACCTGGATTGCCAGTATCCCAGCTGCAGGATGTGAATGCAGACTGTTAACCTGTCTCTGTTGTGAGAGACAAGATGAAAAAGCTTGGGACACTGGGATTGTGGCTGCAGTCAATGCCTCACTAGTGCAGTGGCAATTCTGAACTGAAGGTGGAATGTCCCCTCCTCCCAAGGGGAGGAATCAAATAACAGGCCCTTAGCTACACAGTATGTTGTCTTCATCTAGCCAAGATGAAACAGAGCCTAGATAATATATTTTCAGACACAGAAAACCACAAAGAAATAGGACTAGAAGGTACTGTAAGATGTTTCTCTCCTGCCTGCCTCAGGTATTCATGCTATCTGTGCCATTTCTGCCAGATGTTTTCTAATATGTTTCTATGCCTTATGATGAGGGAGATTTTGTCACCCCCTCAGGCACTCTAGCCCAGCATTTCACTGTTCTTTTTTCTTCTCCCTTAATAGCTAACCTGCAGTGTTCATCACTGTATTTCAGTGCTATCATTTCTTGTCATATCCAGCATGAACACAGAGGATAGGTTATTTTTCTCCTTTTAATTAGCCAAGCTAATGTACAACCCAGACATACACATCACTTAAAAAAATTATTTTCTAATCAAAATGAAAAGGAAAAATACTCCTCACGATTTAAATACTTTCATTTTGACACTAATTCCAAGTTCTCCACTACCAGAAATTAATCTTTCTCTTATATTTAGGAAGTTGAACACTTGTCTTCCAATATCAAAACATTAAAGACACTTGTAAAATTTTAGTGCCTATTCCTACACAGTGTCTCAAGATTCATGCAAGATAATCAAGTATAGATTTTTACTTAAAAAATGCCTTTTCATTTTTCAGTGGCTAGATAAATGAAACGTTTATGCTGAAAGCTCCATCCCAATCCCTGTGGAAGTTTGTTTATATGAATTTAATGCCACCAAATGGTGTAAAGAGTATAAAAGCCAAGATAATACACCCTCATACAAGCTTTTATTTTTAGTACATCAAACTAAGCATGGTTCTCATGCAACAAACATTTAGCTGTAGTAGAATTATTAATAAGATCATAAGAGGAAAATACCCAAGAGAACAGGATCAATTTATGAATTCAGCAGAGCCTAGCTGCAGATACACAGCACTGTACTTGAAGAGCCAAGTGGCATTTGCCTTAGGAGTACTATAAGCAGTTCTGGTGTACTGAATAATTTTTAGTACTAAACTGCAATTCTCATCTGTGAAAATTTCAACCTAGTTGTGATATTCACATTGCTTCCATTTGGCTGTCTTTCAAAAACACTGGATTGGGAAACACTATGGTTGTAAAAAACTTGATATTTACCTTTGCGCCATATGCTTAACGATGCCCTGAACTGCTCCAAGTCGCCGTGAAATCCCTGTGGGTCTTCCCCTTAATTCAGCAGCATTTGGATCAGATTGTCCCCATTGCATCACGTCATTTGTGTAAATCAGTGTTTTCTCCAACTTAAAAGCTCTCTATTCAGGCATAATCCTATCACTTATTCTGCTTAAGGCAAAAGTCATGAATTCTAAGCTGACAGTAAGCATGCAACATAAACCAGGAACCTGGAGAGATGTTAACAGTTCACAGAAGCAATGTAAGCAAATACTTTGCTATGGAACCTCTGTTTCTCTTGATTCTGGATTCAATTTCCACTACTGTTATAATGAATACAAATTATTCTTTTCAAAAATCCTTGTCTAATCTGGCTAAATGTTAGGTAATAGTTAGGAGTGTCACTGTCAATTACAAAGCAATGTCCCTTTTCCTGTACATAAACATAGACAGCCAGAGGGAAGGAATTGAAAAAAACACTTTCTACGATTTTACTTTGGTAGCTTTCTTATTTTTATTTCTTATAAAGTGCCTATTTTATATTTAATCAAACAAAAAGCTGTAAAGAGACACAGCGGGAAAATACAAAAGAATGCCAACTTTGACGGGCAAAAGAAAATCATCAGTCAAATGTATTTTCAGTATGATGCTGTTTGTAATTTGAAACACAAATTTACAAAAATTTTTATGCTGGTAGGCCTAGTGTATTAAGATAAACTCCTCCTTGCTGTGATATAATACCAAAGAGTATTCTGGATGGAATCGTTACTGAATTGCTAACAGTTATTTAAAGAAGACAGGTATGTAGTTAAGTACTCATGATAAGGCACGCTACAATTAAGTTCATACATGTGGTAACCTGTGTGTAGAACACTATTCTCGCAGGACAAGCCTGAGTGACTGATGAAAGGAATTCATTATTCCCAAAGTCATTTTGATGTATTAGTTTGTTGCTTCTAGCAGCAAAAATGCCACATGCCTTTTATCACTGCATGTATTACTTAACCCTGCAGATAAAGGCCACCTTTGTGTACAGGCTTCACGTTGCTTTTTGTCAGTGTGGTGTCTGGCCATCTTCTGGGCAAAATCAATATTGCCAGACAGAAGTCCCTTGTGAATTCTGTGGCTGTGTATATAGGAATGTGACTGTAACCTCTAATAAAAGATGATGGTGGGTTGTTAACATCCATGCAGAACTGAGCATTTTAATTTGTTCTGACCAAGCATGCTGCAAAGAGCAGGGAGTTGAAGGCAATGTAAAACACACTACATCCAATTATCAGTGCCTTTCCAGCCCAGAGTCTGCAGGAACAGATGTTTCTGCTCACTACCTTCTTAACCCCAGGATCTGCTCCTGGGGCAGCACAGTACCCTGCAGCCCTCCTGTGGAAGGAAATGCTCAGCATCTGGATAGACATCCCAGCAGAGAATTAAACACTATCTAGCAACCTATAATAGGATCATTAGAGGTTTAGAGGAGTCGCAGAATGGGAAGAATAATGAATAAATGAAAGACTGAAAAGATTTCTTTATTGTTGGCTAATAGCAGTACCTGTAGAAAATTCAATGAAGAGACAAAAATGGAGTTGTAAGATGAGGCTAAAAAGCCTTCAGAAAGGGACGTGGTGTGAATAACAATGTAAAAGTGTCAAATACTTACAAAAATTCGACCAAACCAGAGGTTGTCTTAAAATTGACTGCCTCTTGTACAATTTTGATGTAAGAAAAACTGCACTGCCCCTAAAAATTTAGTTCCATAATGAGATTACATCTCCAATTAAGCGATGTTAGAAAATAGTCTTTCCTGGAAGTCCTGCATTTTCTTCTATGGGAAACTGTGTGTGAGCAGCATGACTAATGAAAGTACTATCAACTTCTAGCAAAGTTATTCTTCCTTTTCTGTCACCTTTGCCTTAATAGGAATAGTCTTCTTATCTATTACTGGTGTGGGATTTTCTGCCAGGGAAATCTACAGACTCCCAGACTCCATAATATGCTAATCATTTCAGCTCTTTAGTTCAAGCTGCAGTGTTAACGGTGGGCTGTCATTTGCACTTCAATATCCAGTTATGAGTTCCAGCAAAACAGATATACAGAGGTTACCATGTCAAACAGCAACACAGAGTTTTCTGCACTGGCCCGCTGGTAAGTGAAGACTCCATGAACAGCTCGCTCTTGGTTTAGCTCAAGCTCTGCACTGCTCTGTACAGACCATCGTTGCTAAACGCCTTGTGCTGCTTCTGGCGTGCACTTGCAGCCAGAGATCCGAACAAGCTCTCCAGCCCAGGCTCCAAGCAAACTCATATTTCACGTACAACTGGTATGTTTGAACTGACTGAGCCAGATCCGACTAGGAGAGAAGTTGATGGGAGCTTTGCCAGGATCCAAGCAAGCAGAGACCTGGCACTGGAAAAAGCCTTCCTTAATCTTTACTGCACTTACCAACAGTTTGTCCTCTTTCAGATAGATTAAGATCATTTTTTTTGCAAACACTTTAAGCTCAAATGCTGCCAATGGTTTTCTTTAACTTCAGCCTGCTGCTCTCATCACACCAGCACAGCAAAGAAACAAGTTGTGGGGCCAGCCTTCGTTTGACACAGGGCACTGTGACACAGCACCCAGGTCCCACCCAAGGCATGGGGTGGTTGCAGGTCACAGGCATTCAAAGTGCAAAAGCAGGGACCTAGGATGGCTTTCCATCAGCAACTGCAACAGTTTTTACCTGATCAGAGCATTAATGAAACTACAGCTAGCATTTACTTCTAATATTTCAATTCCTCACATATATTTTTCCAAATTACAATTTCTGAGGTAGGATTAGAAAGAAGTGTTATTTTCTCCTTGCCTGTGACACAAAGACTGCTGATTCAGTAAGGGCAGCATTTGCAGGAAAATGTGATGGCGATATATGTTTCAGAACTACGTATTTTACTGAGAGATTACTGCAATTTTTTTCTCTCCTGTATGTGAAGATTAATTGCTTACAGCAGGTTACACTTCTCCTACATTCACCATTAACTTGAACTACTGGTAATTAATTACAGGACACACCAGATACCAGTACCAGGTACTTATCTGCCCTACATCTTCCAGAATGTGCTCATTTGCCCCAAGTACCGCATTCCATAAGCAGAGCAAACATAAAGCAGGCGATCACAACTTGCCCAAGTTTAAACCACAACCCTAAACAAACAACATGTGATCATCAATTTTTTTTTGCACAAAAATACTCTCTCGCTATCCAAAATCCTTGTTGAACCTGGATCCTGTTAAAATGACAGTTGCCTACACTGCTAAGAAAGTATTTGCACCATGCTGTTCTCCCACAACACTTCATTCCTAAAAATCATTGCAGCTCCTTTCAGATTAAAGATATTTTAAACTATTCAGATCAAAATTTAGAATTTGTGTCTACAAATCAAGCACCTCTTCAAAGTCAGACAGAAATAACTTTTGGATGAAACACCAGCATTAAGTATCTTAAAGCATAAATGTTTTCTTAGGCCTGATATAAAAAATGTTGGATAAAAAGGCATGAACAACAACAGCTTAATCCAGGCCAATTATCACATCCCCCTTCTGGAATGGGCATGACTCCACTAATTACAACCTCAAAGAAATTATCATTATGGGAGCAGACAAGTACCCCAGGCAGTACCAAGACATTTCATCCAAATGCTGGCTCGTCCTGCCAGCCTGTGCGTTGGTGGCCCCCTCCGCCGACCTGCCCCACGGGAGCAGTGGCACCGGAGTGACGGAGACATTGAATAATCTCCGCTGTCAACGTGGGAGGCGACAGAACGAACAGACTCCCTGGATGGTGTTAACAAACCCACTAAGGAGATGAATGCCTTCAGCTGCACTTTCACACTCTGGAATTAGTTTCAGTATGAAACAAAATCTCGCTTGTAAAGAGCCTGATTTCTTAGAAGAGTACTGGTGCTTAACCTTAGAGCACTGAATTCTCATCCTCCTCTTGAGAAATAATGGACATTTCTGTCCTGCATGTATGGCTTTCCCCCATCAATTCTGGATGATTCAAAACACTCTTGGCAGCACTTTCAAATAAACCAGCTCAGTAAGCTTATTTTTTAACATTTTATCTGTTCAGCTGGCCAGAGAAGAAAACATGAATGATTTTTCACACATTCAGCAAAGAATTTACTTTGCAGAAAATCATCATACTGAATATTCATTAATTTATTTCTAGGGGTCTGAAATCTAGTGGAGTTATTGAAGTGGTTGAAGGTTGTGATTTTTGGGCAAACCATAGTCTTTGTCTAAAGTGCTGTCCAACACATGGCAGCCTCAAGCAAAATATCTTATAGAACTCTCACTGAACTACCACTGCCCCATAATATTCTTCTATTTTAGAGGACTTCTAAAGTTTATACAAAAACAAACATGAAATTCCCTTTATCCTGTTTTATCCCCATTTGTTAGCACTGACAAATGCTCGATAAGTCACCAGTTTACTCCAAAGTCCAGTCCATAATTTATGTGAGGCTACTCTGAGGAACAAAAGGGAAGATGACCCCTGAGTCTCTGTCTGCTACCAAACCTCTCATGACTTCTCCCAGGAGCATATGAATCAAAAGCAGCTACGGTAGGGTTCACCATACAGACTTTTGTGAGCTTTTCTTTTAGTTGCTAGTATTTTAGTTGACGTAATCTTTTCTTCATATGGATTTGCATTTTCATATGGATTTCTCTGCTGGTACTGGTAGAGAAGCCCATTGAGAGTCCTAATCATCAATCTTAAGGCTTCAGCTGCTACATCAAGTCTTCAGCCTGAGCAGATCCCCTTGTCTATTTAGCCCCATTCCTCGTATAGCTGTGATTGCTCCTACTCTTCCTGGCAAGAAAAGTATGTTAGAAACAGCTGCTATTCCTCCTTCTGCTCTTCCCCTCAGTGGGAGGAAGGCAGAGAGGGTTGCCAACAGTGTAGTGGCTTAGCTGAAGCCAGCTATTTTTCCATGACAGCACAGCCACAGAGCCCAGCCTTGCAGACTGCTCCTGCTGTATGTACAGAAATCTAGATGAGCACAAGTCCTTGCAGGCCAAGGACCTGTCTTTCACATTACGAACCACCTCAGAGGCAAACAATACTCTAAACACCTAAATTTAATTCAGCAGCAATACAAAAGAAGACCTAATACAATCACTAATGAGGTCCAGAGGTGTGTTTTCACTACTGCTAGAGCATTACATCAACTCCAAACATTTTCAAGCACAGGTACCTGGAACTAACAATGCAGTATTCCTCTCACATTAAGCCAATATAATAATGTTTTGAGCTGTCATCAGGGAACAGTCTTGCACTCTCCTCTGTCTGCATTTCCACTCATAGGAGGTGGATCAGGTAGCAGATGTAGCACAAAATTCACGTATCTTTTCTTCTGACTGAGTCAGTTTTAATCCTGAGCTGTTTGCTAGTGTCACCTATTGTGTAGCTGCATAAAACCGTATGTCAATAAAAAGGTGGTGGTGAAGGAGAGAGACCACGGGTCCCTTCAGCAATGGTTTGCCTTCTGTTCATCTAAAAGGGTTTTTACAATACCTACTCAAGGCTGCCCAGCCTGAAGAATGGCATCCAACCCCAAGCACAACAGAAAACACAATCTGTTACAGAATATTTGGTACTAGAGTAATCCCCTCTGAAAGCAATTTGAGAAGTACAAAAGGCTTGCTCCTCAACTGCAAGAACTGTGGGTAAAACTAAACACAAGTTTGAAACTGTATTTTTCCTTGTACAAATCAAATCCTTCTGATTTCCTAGAGAATGTAGCATGGTTTTCAATCCTCATGATTGCTTTATTACACTACATAAATGTAATGATATTTACAATCATCCCAGTAATGATCCAGTTCCAGAACACACTCTGGACCATCTCCTTACCTACACAGAAAAAGTTTGTCACACAGCACTATGTCTACTTCTTATTGTGCCTCAGAAAAAGTAAAAATTCTTTTTCTTATGCCTGTTACAGCATTCAAAATCAACCAGTGACCAATCACAGGAATCAACTGAACGAGCATTGGATGTCTCAATGACATCTACTACACTTGGATATTACAATACCATGCAATTGAAATAAAAACTGCTGTCACCAGTGGGTTCATTTTGAAATAAAATTTGAATGGAAGACTTGTTGTGCCATTCTCCAAAGGCCTTCCCTAAAAAATCTCATTATTAATGGAATTGATTTGTTATACACGATGAATAGGTTTACAAGTCAGGTCAGTTACTTAAGCAATTATTATTACTGAGAAATCCAAACCAGTATATAATCAGGCAATGCAGATATGTGAACCCAACAGATAATTCTGCTACAAATATCCTAGAGAGATGAGGATACACAAAAAAAAATCTGATCTCTTCATATTTTCCATGACTATATGACAGCACATTCACTCCCTGCTTTCCAAATACAAACTGGTTCTAGTTTCCAAATAGCTGGCCAGCACACTGAACACTAAAATCAACAGTCACACTGCAGAAGTGCACTTAACAAATGTCTGTAAGTCAATTCAACACAAGGACCAGACTTAAAAAAAAAAAGTTTTGTTTGACAGCTCTTGCTGCCATACCACCTGGGAAATGAAAATATCCACATGTCACTGCTTACAAGGCTGCTTCTCATATGTAAAATAATTTCTAATTTTACATTTTCAGATGGCTGCTAACTGCACAAAATTCTCAATTTATCAGCATGTAAGTCCTAGTCCATACAATGCTATGGGATATGCGTGCATAAAAGAAGGAGATCAAGGAAAGCCCACTGCAAATGAGAAGAGCAAGAAGAAATGGAGGCAAACAGACAACATCCCAATTTCAGATCCACGAGAAGGAAAGAAAACACACAATATCCCAATTTGAGACCCATCCACCAAAGGCTTGGCAGAGAAGAGGAGCTTTGGACAATGCACAGAAAGATAATAAACTTGAGCTGTGGTGAAGGGTCAGTGGGAACCAGGTTCATAACACTATTTTGGAAAATGCTTGAGTATACATAACCTGTGACCAATTTTAGATGCAGCTCCTAAGTTAAACGGTATATACCCATATACTTACATAGTCAAAATGTTTACATTTGGTACTTATTAGAAAGTTTTCACCATAAGCTCCAGTCAAATATCAGTTGGGAGCCAAGGTCATATTAACAGGACGTAAACTTTGCAGTAGGATAGCAATACTTATTAAAATATAGAAAAATAGAAACAGGTTTTCTGACAAAACACATTTTCCTCTCAGATTTGACAGAAAGACTGGTATTAATTACAAAAATCTTAACCTGAATACTTACCTTTTCAACCGGGGTATTTTCTTCACTCGTTACACTTGCTTTTCTTGATTCATTTTTTGTTCTGCTCAGCTTCCGGGACACTTTTTCTCTAAGCAAAGTGGCATATCCAATGTGCTCATATATGGGGTTTGTTGTCATTTTGGAAATGTACTCAGAAGCCTTTGTTTCTATATACAGTGTGATCAAGCCATCTGTAACCAGATCATGGATTGACTCAAATCTTTTCTCCCCGACGAAGTGCTTCCCATCATAGAACAACCTGTAGTTTAAGGTCTGATTACCAAATCTGCAAACACCAGAAAGAAATGGAGGGAGAGGGGAGAGAGAGAGAGACAATTCACACTGTGTTAAAGGCTCCTCCATGCTGAAGCATTTTTGGGGTGCAGAAAGTGGGTGCTTAACCACATACGGGTATATTTACAGTCAACAAAGAGATGGACATCCACCGAGTAATCAAAATCCTAAGGGTCTGGGTCACGGTCTGTCAGGAAGCCAGGGAGACCAAGCTTCTAATTCAGGGCCCAACTAACTATCCAAAGTCATGTTGCAATATTCTAGTCCTATTTACAGCAGGTGTAATCTATTGGGTTTTTAAAGTGTTTTAATAATCCAAGTTCTGTAGTAGCACATTCAGTTTGTGACACTGATCTTGGAATCCCATTATTGATTAAAGCATTCAAAGATATGATATTGTGTTAAATGGTCCTTATACTGCATCAAAACTGCATGTCTTGCACACTTTGTTGGGCCTTCGAATCACATGGTTTAAGCCTCTTATTTTTTGCCCACATTTTTCATATGAATTCCCAATTTATAATTGAATTCAGTTTTTGATTCTACAAATAATTATCCAGATGGATTTAGAAAACATGTTGTTTCATCAAAACCATAGGCATTTTGCCATAATTCTTATCCTTTTTTTTTATTATTCTTAATTTAAAAATCTCTCTCCAAAACCCTAAAAAATTGTGTTTGTTCTTTTTCAGCTGACACAAATTGGTTTTAATTTACACCACTTTTTAGCTGGGATGACTCACCAGCTTTTCCAGCTTTACCATCTGCACATCAATAAAAATTCTAAGCATGATTTCAGCACTGTATCACAGCTACTTGGGATAATTCCTTAAAGGATTTTTCCTCATGGTTTACAGGAGAGTGAAAATGCAGACTTTTGGTTTGTGTGTATCTCACATGAGTAATAATGCTCTAAAAATTGCAAAATATTGCCAAGGAGTTTATTTTGTCAAAACCCAACTGAGTATCTTGCCCTCTTGCCACTAACACACAGTCTTTTTTAGACCTGAGTGGGCAGTTTTTGAATGACACAGCTAAGCCAGAAAAGGCACCTGTGAGGGGCAGTGAGTTTGTAGCTTGGGTTCCCACTGCATTTTTCATTCAGTTGAATAGCACTCTCTTACTTCTTTGAGCAGCAGCAACCCATGCTTCACAACATATTTCTACAACAAACCTGAATTCCTATTGGGTAAGAAAACAGACAGCTTTCAGCTCCTGGATGTCATGATTTTCCAGGTTTATTTGGGGTTATTATCACAGACAGTTGTCAATGTTTGTGTATCACACATCACTGAGCTCAGAGGACTGTGTCCTCTACTGGGACACACTGCTGTTCTGTATATTCCTCACATCTTTTAAAGAGTTTTCAAGGATAAGCTCCATCTTTACAAAACTTAACTCTAGGTAAAAACAAAAATCTGAAAATGGGCAAAATCTGCTTCTGAAAAAGGACTTCCTAGCCAAGTGCTGAAGGAGAGACTGGATTGCTGCAGTACCGTGATGGTCACACTGCTGACAAGAGGGTGTAAAAGCACTCTGGCATCACACAGTGCACTAAGTAATGGTGGAGACAGACTTCACTCAAAAGGGCCTGATAGAATCCCCTCCATTGAACACATTTACATTGGAACTATGTCTCTATTAAAACAGCATTTACCTGAGAGCAAGGGTATAGCAGCCGGGCTGACGCTGGCTTTCTCTAAGAATATACGCTCCTTCTACACCAGCAAGTATTTCATCTGCTTGCTCCCGAGAAATGATCCCATGAAACCTATGGGAAGACATTTCAGTGACTTACAGAATAATCCAACCAGAAACACATCCTTCTCCCCCCCAGAAACCATTTGAAAACTTCAGCACTCTAGAGCACAGTGGGCTAAGCCAACAGGGTAGAACCCAAGGAGCAGGATGGTCACCCAGTCTGGACAAGTCCAGCACAGACTCAACAGAACAATTACACTCCATATGCAGTTTCAGTCAGTATAACACTCAGCTGCACCCAAAGACTATTTTCTGTAAACACCCTGTCTTTTAGTGACTCTTCTCTTTTACCAGCCTATGCCCCTCCTCGTTGTTTCCTTTCTAGTGGCCTTACAACAGAATTGAAAACAAGGCAAAAAGGCATTTTAAAAAAAATGGAATTATTGTATTTAAACACGTATCTAAAGATAAGTATTTACAGACATAAATATTTAAATATAATTAAAATTACAGTTCTTCTTATAATCAATTTGCTGTACTTTAATGTTATATTGCTTCCTCAAATTTGTAAGGAAAACAAGAGACAAAAATGGAAACAATTATTCAAAAAATCTATTCTGCATATATTAAAGAAGAAGAAGGTACAAAGAAGCCTCGAGAAAAACGTTCTCTTCATGTCAAGGAGCTTCTCATTCAGTGCTGGAAAAAAGCAATACTTCTCTGATTCTTTTGTCATTGCTATTTTAAGAAAGAAAGAGGGCCTAGGATGCACAATTAACCTTATGAAAACCAATATTTAGCAATGATCTCTCCATAAGTACAAATTCAGTCTTGACAGCAGTTTGAGTCTTAACTCCTACGCACATTTTGCTAGCTGATAAGTCTCTGAGGGTCTCTTTAGAGGTTTTGAAAGTTTCTATTTTTGCTGCTGTCTAAAAAAAGTCACTAAAATGTACTGGCCTTCAGCATTTTCTCTTTTCTGACAATACATATGAAGTGGCACATTCGTAACACTGCCTCTGGCTTGGTCGTGAAAGAGAAGAAAAACACATTGGATGTAAATGCAATTGTTTCATTCTTTTTATGTTGTCTTTTCACAACTAATACATGTTGAAAATATTAAGTTTAGATGACCTTTCCAGAGTGACTTTGTATTAAAAGCAATGTCAATTGATTCATCTTTTCTGTCTGTACAGGTGAGGCACAAGCATCCTCTGAACCACATAACTTAAACATGATTTTACCAGTAAGCTCAGGGCAATTCATATTTCTAGTCAAAAATAATGAGCACAAGCTATTCCCCACAAAATACAGCAGGCTTTAGGTTACATATTAGGACAAAATATCTGTGATCAATTTAAGAAATCAGTCGGATGGGATACTTGGATCACCTGTGAAATTTCTTTAACCATAGGTGGTAAGCACTGGGTAATCCAAGCTTTCTAATGGATATTTTTAGTACATTTTCATAAGAGCATGAAAAGAGCTTGTATGTGGTACAAGATCCCCTGAACTAATGCCTGCTTCTGACAGCAGCCGACAAGAAGTGCTTACAGAAAGAGTACAGGAAGCAGTGACATATTTCTTTCACTTCACATCCCTGTCTATCCATCACTGCTTTAGACACAATTGTGTCTGATCACTTGTGACTTTACCCTTCATGTATTTGAGAATCTCACTTGTAAACCCTTCTAGATCTTGGTGCTTTTGGCCTCTGCAGCTGCCTCTGGCAATGAACTTGAAAAGGACACTGTGCATGTGCCTTTCTTGGGCACCACTGGGGAGACCTGCTCTCCTGTGGCAGGTGCTGCATCCCTGGCTGCATCCCTTCACTCCACCATTGCTGCAGTACCTTTCACTTTTCCTATAACCTTTGTAAAAAGGATGGAGGAGGAAAGGGTAGAGAGGGACCAGAAATACGTGCACTACTTAAAATGCAGCCACATCATAAATTTATATAACAATGCAATTACGGGTTTTTTCAGTTTCTTTCCCTAGAAAATCCTTTTTCTCTTTCCAAGTACTACTGAGTACTGAGTCAACTGCTGTTATAGGATTGCCCCAGTACTTCTGAAATCTTCTTTCTGAATGATAATAACTAAGGGGATCTTGCCTGGGCAGGTTCACTAAGGTGACATCTTACAGTTCCTGTCAGCCCTGCTGCTCCACAAACCCAGGCACGTTCCTGGATAAGAGACTGCAGCAATGGTTTTACAAGTTCTGCTGTAGGAAGTGTGACGTGCTACTCAACTGGCTGCTGTCTTCAGCACTGTTGTACTCTAGTGGCTAGTTCCGAATTCCTCATTGTCAAAGATAGTATTTAAAAAAGGAAACTTCAGTAATTAGGGGCAAAGCTACTGGCTCCTGAAGTTTCTGATGGTAGAAAAGGATCATTAAACACAGAGGGTGTGTCTGGGATGGAATAAAACATAGAACATGGGATATAAGTAGTTTAGCTAGTGATAAGGGCTGGGGTCTCAGCATATTACTCCAGTAAAGGCCAAATGCCAAGTCTGGGTGGCTGCTGCAGAGGCTGTGCCCTTCAACTTCACCTGCCCAGATCTCCATGCCAATGCACAACACAGCCTCTTCCAAGCTGTTTATCAGCAAAAAGACTACTGAGACCAAAGGAATTACACTCTAGTGGTTTGTTTTATCCCTTACAACAAAAATACACCTCTTCTTCGGGTATTTTGGACCTCGTAAGTTCAGCAGGGAGAACAGCAGTTACACCAGTGGCAGTATGCACACATACTTCCACAGCTAAGCAGGGTGGTAAAAGCATAGGAACATAGATAAAAAGGAAGTGAGAGAGACAAGCTGCTTCTCCCCTCCCCAGGCCAGTGCAGGACCACTGGCAGGTTTAAACAACAAACAAAATAAAACGAAGAAATACCCCAGACAACATTTTTTGCCCAAAACTCCCCTGAAAAAAGTAAAATAAACACACCGGCTCACACAAGAGCATAATCCATGGATTGTGAGCTGCAGTAATGACTGTAACATAGCTGTATTATTAGGCTTTCATTGTATTTGGCTCTCAGTTGAAGTGAAAGGTAAAATAAAATATTTTATTAGACCTCCATTATGCCTTTTTTTTTTTTTTTTAAGTTCCAGAGGAACAACTTTTGGATACAGCCAACAGACACTTAAAAGAGAAAAACACTTACTCTCTTCCATAGTATTTTGGTCTGTTCTCCACCTAAATTTTGAAAGAAAGGAAAAAAGTATTATAAAACATAATTCTGTATAAACTACACAAAAATAAATTACACTTGATTACTAATGAGGATTTCTGCATCCAGCTAAGCTACGAAATTCTTCAGATTCAAAACTCTGACTGAACATGACGACACATAAGAACAGAAAAACGAAAACAGAAGAGGCAGTTTTATTGATATATTTCTGGGAGGGAAAACACGTATCAGTGGTGAAAAAATAGAACTACACATAATTGTATAAAATATGACCAAAAGGACAAAGAATATTTTACTGCAGTTTTGTCAATCTAGTATTTATAACATAAAGTAAGACTATTTGTGTTATATACCCTTTGTATACATTTGTATATGCTTTATATATATTATATGTGCATGATGTACCTATACAAGAGATACTTATGGACGTTTATATACCCTTTATACTTATATACATATGTGCACACATACACATTTTTTTGCATTTATATGGCAACTGACTGAAGACAAACCGTTTAATATTCTAGGCAAAACCAAGTTTTCTGGATTTAGACCTAGCCCTAAATTCCTTGAAGTCTCAAGCATTTATGCGGCTTACCTAAAGTACACTGGAAGTCGCCGGGAAGACTCCCAATTGTTTCAGAGATCTTTGAACCAAATCTTAGGGATGTCAGGTTGTCACCCATAAGCTCTGGGCACGCCTGGCACTTGGGCAGCCCGGGCTCCACGCGCCATTCCCGGTCCTTGTCCCCCGCTCCCGGCGGATCCCGCGGCGGGGCCGCCAGGGGGCGCCGCCCGCCCAGGCTTCGCCCGCCCCAATGAAGGCAGCCCGGCCATTGCTGGTTAACTCCCGCATCCTTTCCCAGGCCATGGCTCAGTAACTCCCACATCCTTGCTCAGGCCATTGCTCATTAACTCCCGCATCCTTTCTCAGGCGCATCCACACCGAAGGGGGCTTCAGAAGGAGTCACTCCCTCTCCTGCTACAGCGTGTATCAACAGCGTCATGTCGCAGGGCTGCAGCTTCTGTCAGTGCTTTCACGCCATAAGCGTGGCAGAACTTCGCGTAAGATACATGTGAAGTCTCCAGATTATTAAAGAGGATTATCTCAGCTCTCTGTATCTCAACAAATATGTCTATATCAATGGAATTACTGCTTCATACATGATAACACATGTAGACAAATTGTGGTTTCAAGACTGTTTCATTCTTCAGCATAAAATTCATATAGGTGATTTTCCCTCAATTTCTCTGACTGGAAACAAGTGCTCTCATTCTTGTTTTCATGGTATCTCATTATTTTGCTCATTAAAACTTCAAATTGTTGAAAAGGTTCTTTTTTTTCTCCTTTTTTTTTTTTTTTTTTTTCTGAATAGACAATGCATAACTGTCACATTTTTGATTCAATAATCTACATGCCATGCACCGAAGAGCAGCAGCTGACTTTCTACCCTGCAGTCACTAGGGCTACAACACAGCACAAGATGAACAAAAGTCTGTACAAGATAATGAGAATCTTCAATGGAAGACCTATGGGAGTTCAATCAAGGCCTTACTGTGCTTCTTTCCCAGCTCGGCATTTCTTTTCTAGCATGGCACTAACAATAGCAGTATCACACCCTTGAAACTCCTGCCCAGGAATAATACCTTGATACAAACATTTCTGAGCACTGAGGGGCAGGAATGAGAGGGAAAATAAAATGCAGAAGTGAAGAGAGAGCAAAATCAAAGGAATTGCCAAGTGCAGGTGCTCTGTTTCTACGTGCATATATGGGAACTCAGAGAAGAAAGTGTATGAATTCAATTTAACTTTCTATTTTTATAAGTAAAAAAATAATATCGAGAAAAGGTATATTACCTCTGAAAGGAGGTTGTTCATACATTCATCTTCAATAGCACTATATGACTTTATTATCTTGGAACTGTGCAGCCTTCCTGTCATCCTTATAGACCTTAATAACCCTTTAAAGCATAGATTTAGCTGGGAACACAATTAAAAACTGGGTAGCAGAAGCTGGGTTAGGTAAGACCACCACATGCAATCTTCTCTTTCACGAAACAAAGGCTACTCAGTACACTGAAAATTGCCAAATAAAACATTGAGACTACAGAAGCAAAGCATGACTTCCATTTAGTAGTCAGAATCTGCTTCTATTTAAAAATACTGATTTACTTTGATTTCATTTATATACAGAATAAACCCCAACACTTTCAATCTACATCAGGAAAATGGAAGAATTACTAGCACCCACCCTCAAAATTAGCTTTAAGCACAGTTCCCCCATACATATATATATAACTACATATAAAGTATAAAAGCAATCTGGAAATAACTCCTTGAACAAAGGGAGGCACATTTTTTCATCCTTCTCACACTATTTATACAAAACCATAAATGTATCTGAAATTTTTTATCATTTAACTAGCAACTGACTGAACCACCCTGGATAATGCGATTTCCGCTTTTCCTGCAGTTCATGAGCTAAAAGATTTTTTCTTCTGAGAATTGACACACTCTACTTCTCTATTCTTCCTTCTATTCCATAGAACAAAAACCTTCACTCCAACGTCTTTTAGCATCCATGTGTCTAAAATCATCACAACTTCAGAATTTGGCTTAAGACAGGAAAGACACTGTGGTATTTCCTGAAATGAAGCTCCAGATCTGTCAGACCATCCAGGTGCCTCAGAATCTAAAAATCCCCTCTTGTGCTCACTGCAACCTTTACCCTGACATAATCATTTCTCTCCTAACCAAATTTACCACTAGGAACAAACACAAGGAAACAAAGTTAAAGCATGATAAAGGATCAGAAATAACATCAGGGTCTCTACATCAAAACCAGAATGTTGGACTGAACTTGGAAATAAACCAAAAGACTGCACAATTGATGAAGCAGAGGCTTAAAAATATCAAAGGAGCCAGTAGGTCTGTTTTGTGCCGACTGCAGACTCTGTAAAAATTTCAAGGGAAATTCTATATATTCCAGAAGGCAAAGGTGACTGAAATTCAGTTGGGATTAGCTTTCCCTCTCCTGCTATAAATGGGCTTGCACACACAAAGTCAAGCAGATCCACCTAAAAGAACCCTTAGCAGTGGGAAGAACAGAAAATCCACAGGTAAGGAAGTAACTGTTTCCTGGTGGTAGGAGCCCAGAACAATCAGCCCTATTCTGAGGACACATACATTTATGGGTTTTTTTGCATAGATAGTGCCTATGAAGAACACTTTCATCACTTTCCATATAGCCCTCACAATTTCCTTGCTGAAAAAAGAGTCACCTTTTCCAGGTGACCAGTCGGCTTTATGCATCACTCCCTAGACGCTGAGCAAGGGGAGAGATCAGAGGGTTTGAATCATTTATGGACTCCTATGCCAACAGACAAAACCAAAGTACAGAAGTGAGGAAAATTACATAAGGCAAATTACAGCTCTGCACTAGTGAAAATACATTTTGCCTTAAAGAGCATCGCAGCTTGCTTTTACTTCTCCCATAAAGAAGATAAATAAAATGGTTTCTCCCTCTCCACTAAAAGTATGTGGCAGCTTTCAATTCAAACGTGAGATGGTATTTTTTTGGCTTAGGAGGATGTATTATTGCCAATTTCAAACCAAAAATGTTGTTGCAGAGCAGGCATTTCTGGCTGCTGTTCCAGAAACCACAGGGAAAACGCTGAAAATCACTTATGAAATTCATAGTTGTATAAATTGTGACACAGTAGTGAATGCCAAAATGGCTTAAAAATCATGTCACATTGATCAGGAAATAAGATGTATGGTAAAACAACCTAAATCACTACTAATCCAGTAATCTTACAAAGCCAGCAACATTCATGACATCTAATCTTGATGCATGCTCAAAGAGAAATGAAACCCAGCACTGCTCTCCTGGCACTCTACAAAGGCCTTTGGAGACTCACATTTGAGAGACTCTGCATACTCCAGCCTTGACTTCCAGCGTGCCAAACCTGATTGCCTCTCTCCATCCCCCCCCAAAACCTTTACTTGCTCACAGTCTAGTTTTATGTAATTTTTTACAACGTTACAGCATATTCTTCAAGGTGTGGAGTTAGCTGTACTTGAGTTTGAGGTCAACACAGAGAAGAAAATAAGTCTTCTTAAAGTGAACTAGCTATCTGAGCTAATTCAATATATTATGTTTACATAATTTGAAGTTTACTGAATTTTAATGCACTGGGATTTGTGGCTCCTCTTCTGGCCAGGATGGTTTAGCCATAGCATGACATACTCCCACTAATGTACAGATTATTGTATTAAAATCCCACACCACTCTGCAAGATAACTCATCACAAAACTACGGGGAATCATGCAGGCAGGAGGAGAGCATCCTCTAATGTGACAGATTTTCATTGCAAGCATTGACATCCAAGCCACACTGCACTGAAGATTTGAAGATACCCTGAAGAATTTTTTCTGCGTAAGTACTACCACAGAAATAGGATAACCCTAATTTCAGAAAAATTTAATTTCTCTTCAGCTTCATTGCACAAGACATATTTCCTTATCCAGTGGCCAGAGCTGAAATCTAGAAATGCTGGAATGAAAGTTTAGAAATCCCCCTAGGACAGCAATTCTCTAATTCAGAAGGGCCAGCACAGCATAACATTGTGTACTGGGGACCCATTCCAGCCACTACCTTAATACATCCATGATGAGAATATAAAATGGGAAAGGAAACAATAAGGTGTGTAGCTGCACCTGGTTCTCTGTTTTCCAACACACAGAAAGAACAGAGAAACAAGATCCACAAGTTAATAACATTGGTGTGTTTACTTAGAGCAAGCAGTCAGGCATTTTCCCAAAGGAAGTTTAATCTGATATATTTTCTGTTTGGAACAATCCTAATTATTTTTCAGTAACTCTGGTTGACTGGATATAAATATGTTTTTCAGCTCAGTTTGACATAAAGAGAAATAGAAGGTTGGAATAGAAGCTTAAAAGACAAGCCCAGTAAAAAACAGACTGTAAAGAAAAGGAGTTTACTGTCCCTATTGTTCAGCTTTGGCAGATTTATCATAAGCCCACTGCAAACTTTATACCTACAGTCAACAACCAAAACGGATTAGGGAAATTGCAAGTCCCCATTAAATGGAATGAAGGAAAGCTACACCATCTTTCGTTACTCCTGTAAAACATTTCTTTTTGCCTCCACATTTTAAGGAAAATTCTACTTAGGTAGATTAGCATGTCTAAAATTCTCTCCAAATAGGACAAATTATTTCACACCAATGATCCTTAAGCAAATTAAATTGGGTGAGCATTCTTTTGGAAGGGAAATATTTATCCACCTTTTTTTTTTTTTTACTTTTTAACCACTTTTTTTTCTATTACCTTATCAGGTTCTCTGGCACTAATGCTTTTAAAGACAAACAACTCCTGGTTTTGTAAAATGTTTCACATCATAAAGTCTGTTGCTAATTTTGTTAGTAGGAGTAGCAGCAACACAACATCTCTAGTCCCCAGCCAAGGACAGGCCACTTATGGAACTTACAGTGTACCTACATAATGAAAAGATGGTCTCTTCTCCCTTAAGATTTTCAGTCAATGTCACTCAGCATGACTGATCCAACAGGCTTCATACGACAAGCCTATCCAGCACGTGTAACTTCATGAGTATGCTCCTGGACCTTGATTGTGTAATAAGGGAAGAGCAAAGGCATTCCTCAGAAAGAAATTAGCAATGCCCAAATCCCCAGAACATATTCCACCCTCACTGCCCATGCCTCCAAGAAAGTAGCTGGGAGCAAGATGTCAAATCCATTCAAAACACCAGAGGGCCAATGACTAGACAGATCTCTGCAGAAAAGGATCCTGCCATCGTTACAGATCAATAAATGAATTTGAATCACTTGATGCTGTCTGTAGCAAAACCTGCCAAACCCAGAATGTCATACTGAAGTACAAAACCAAGAATGCAGCTAACAAGACACCTCAGAACAATCCTCTCCTTGCAATGTCCACTCAGAAAGCCTCTAGATGGAATACTGACTGTGGGTTTGGCACCACATCTCAAGAAAGACGAGTAAATAAATGGAGTAAGCAGGGATTTAGCAGCCGTGAAAAGATATGAAGAAAGATTGGCCTAAAGAACAGAAGACAGAGAGGGGCTGTAGCAGACAGGTACAAAAAAGGCTGCTTTCCAGAGGAAATAAATTTGTTCTCTGTGCTCTAACTAGATGTGACAAGAAGAAATAGGTTTAAACTGCTAAAAAGAAGACAGAACTTAGAAAAATGTTAAAAATAATTAAACACTAAATATATGAGCAGAGGCAGTCAAGAAGTCTTCATGAAGTCCTTTCCAAGGCTTTAAGAAGAGGATATGCAAACATGTCTTCTTGACACCCGAATAACAACCCCTTGAGTTTCTTCTGGCGTCAAGGCACTCCAGTCCAGCCTATTCCTCATCTCTGCCCTGACTGTTCTCAGGAGATAGGGATTAGCAGGGAGCAGACTTTAATAGGCTGTATAAAACACATATAAAACCACAATAATACTCTGCCCACCTCTGTGAGGCTCTCAGGAGAGAAGGCAGCACTGAGCGGGCAATGCACCAAGTGAACTGTTCTGGAGGAGAAAGCCAAACCTTCAAGAGATAAACTTGTCACCACATAACTAAGTAACAGAACCCAGTTCAAATCCATTACCATAACAAAGTGCCAATTTGTGTTTGGTATCTTCTAACAAAATAATTCTGTGGAAAAATTTACAGTGCCAAGGAAAAGGTAGGAGTGTTCTTTACCACGAGGAAGAATGTAAAAGAATGTAAGACCAAAGTGAAGAACACAAAGAATGCTTTTGTTAACTGCTGTTCAAAGCTGCACAATTTCTTTGCGCTGGTGGCATGTTGTAACCTACAGAGAAGGTAAAATGCATAATGATTCTTTTGCAGAAGGATAACACATAGCAAAGAAACTCAGGAAGCTTGGAAGATGTGACTGTTACTGTGGCACTTACTGCAGGTTGATTTCCACTCAGTCAAGGTTATTTCCACCATTTTTAAAGACAAATGATTTTCAAATAATTTAATTCACTTATTTACTTACTTGCTTGTACCAAACTTTCAAAAGAGCTGCTTTGAGCCATCTTTTCTGAGGGTATTTTTAGCTAGTTTTGTTTCCCTTCTGTGACCTTGAGCAAACTGTCCAGCAGCCAATAATCAATGTACCAGACAAAACACTATAAACTCCAGAAACAAAAAATCTCTCCTGATATGGACATCACTATTGCTACTAAACCACAATATATTTCTGTATATACTCAGCTCTAACAGAAAAGATCAAGATTGACTAAGAAAAGAAAATCCAAATATTTTCTCACCCAGTAAAGAAAATAATGGTCTCCTGAACATGAGCTAGAATAAAATGAAATAAATCTTAATCAAGAAGGCTGCTGCTAAACAGTCGGGGGAGACAGGGTCAAGTTCAAATAATTCCAACAGCAAAAGCAGGAGTCATCTATTTTGTTATGCAGCTTCCATTCACTCAGTAAGGGCATCATTAAATGTAAAAGGAATATCGATGTTACCCTGAATGCAAGATGAAAAATTTGAATACAGCACTTAAACTATGCTCTGTTCTTTCAAGAATGATCTGTTGAGTCATTTAAATGTGAAGAAAAATATCCCCAGCAGCAGCAGATAAATGCAGTAAGCCACATCAGTACTCTGGATGTAGCAAGTAGCAAGTGAGAAGCACTAAAGCATTCCTATGACAAATGCCACAAGAGTCCACAGTTGGAAAACAGTCCAAAAAGATGTGTGTAAGTTTGATCAGTCTTGTCTGTAGCTGTATACATACATGTACGGGAAGTATAGGAAGGAAGACAGAGAGACATTCAAAGTTTCTATATTTATTCATATTAGGAATCACAAATTCATCAATTGCTCAATACTCTGTGTTCCTGGGGTAGGATAATAATACCCTGGTTTTGACAGAGGTAGAGGTAATTTCCTTCACAGTGGCTGGTACGAGGCAGGGTCTTGGATTTGTGATGAAAACACAGTTGATAATGTAGAGAAGTTTTTGTTATTGCTGAGCAGGGTTTACATAGAGCCAAGGCCTTTTCTGCTTTTTGTATTTGCCACACTGGTGAGGAGGCTGGGAGTGCATGGGAGGCTGGGAAGAGACACAGCCAAGACAGCAGATCCCAGCTGACCAAAGGAATATTTCAGACCATTTGACACCATGCTCAGTACATAAAGTGGGGGAAAAAGGAGAAAGGGGGGGACATTTGGAGTTTTTCTTCCCAAGTACGTGTTAGGCATGATGGGGCCCTGCTCTCCTGGGGATGGCTAAACACCTGCCTGCTCATGGGAGGTGGTGAATTAATTCCTTGTTTTGCTTTGCTTGTGTGCTTGGCTTTTGCTTTCCCCATTAAACTGTCTTTATCTCAACCCATGAGTTTTCTACTTTTTACCCTTTTGATTCTCTCCCCAGTCCCACTGGTGGGGCAGTGACCGAGCAGCTGCCTGAGGCTTGGCTGCTGACCGGGGTTAAACCAGGGCAGTTCCTCATCTTGAAACTTGAAAAAAGATACCAGACACAAATATCAGTCAGAGAGAAGAGACAGCCAAACCAGACACAAGGAATATTGGCCTGAATTTGAACAGGTATGTAAATCTGTACAAGCACATAACTTTTTCACCTACATGTAGGCTTATTGACAAACTTTATCTAGGTCGAGATATGAAAGTGGCTTTCATTTATTTTGGCTTGAAAACTGCTTATATTCAACACTATGTCTAAATAAAAAGAACCAGCTTAAAAGAGTGATATGTAACAGGGATAAAAGGAAATAAAAATCTAGGATAGCAAAATCACAAACACAGACACACACACATCACCCACTTCCAAGGAAAGACAGAAGGGAGCGTGAAACTTTGCAAAGATTTCAAGCAAACCCAGAGGGATAATTAGCATGTTCATCAGTCCATAAAGACAGCTACCTACAGTTTGTGCTCATCAGACAAGTCAGAGCTTGCCATCATGTCTTCCAAAAAGATGGTTTTAACTTTTTCATTTCACAGTGATCAATAAACGCACTGACTGGTTCATATTCGTGTTCCTCTGATGAAGATGAACACTAGACTAATTTGCAAATCATAACCTAGGACATTAGGAAATCAAAACTGAGGAAATTCAAGTGAAACAGATAAACTTTTTCTAGTTTTGTTTAGCTGTAACCACTTAACTGGAATATTTACTATCATGCCTGCAGAATAATTAGGAATCTTTCTTTTCCGTTCAGTAGTCAATGGACTGTTAAAATGAGAATGATGTGGCTTCATCTGAGTGCTCCACCACCTTCCTATTGCAGCAGAGTGAGACTGCAAGACTCATGGACTCTAGGAGAGATGAGATTTCCTGTCAGTCATTAAAATGCCTTGGAAAAAAAAACACCAGCAAATTTCTCTGATATGATGAATACAAGGGAATTTTTGGCAAGCAATATTCCAGTCTCCCTTCTTTTTTTTCTTCAGCAGCAAACCACAGGCATTCTTTGGGGCAAAATTCACTATCGATATACTGCAAAGAAAATGACATTGGGTGTAAATCCACATTTTAAATTTATATAGGAAAACCTGCAGGTATCCAGTTTAGAGGGTGGCTGGATACAAAATGTTTTGACATTCCCCAGGCCCTCTGCACCAGTTTGACTGAACAGCCTTCCTGGCCTTCAACTGTTCTCAGCCACCCCCAGGGCAGCCAGGTTTCCTACTTCCTTGCTATGGATTTCAGCTGTAGAACTTTCCTCCGTTTGTCAATGTCTATTCAAAATTGCTCTTTAGCTTCATGTGCAACCCACAGACTACTGCTGTGTGCTCTTTGTTTATTTCTGGTTCTATCATAAAGAGGATTATAAAAACACAATTAAAGCATCAGCAATATTATAAGACTTTGAAAATATAGGCTCCATTAAGTCTTATATTTACAAACATTTTCATTAATGAAAACCGTTTTCAGCACAATTCTGCTCATTTTCACTTAATTGCTGGCTAATGGGGTCTCTTGGTGTGTCACTGTGTGTGTTCTGAGGTTTCTTTCTAAGGGAAAGATAATATAATATTCTGAATTATCTCAGATCAGCTCTCAGGACTCACAGTAAAAGACACCTCATGGCAGTGTCTGACTTTTTGCAGCAGAGTGATTTGAACAAGTGCCATGAAAATTCCCATTTACTCCCATTATTTACCACCAATTTTATGGCCAATTTCAATGCCCTATTACAGCTCTCTAGTACTTTACCACAGTATAGAAATTGTTCTTAGAAAGATGAGGACAGAGGGAAAGAGGAAATACTCAGCTTGTAAAGGTCACTAAGTGAGCAGAATAAGGAAATTCACAGAAGACTTATTGCAAGGATTAAATACTTATTATCCAGTCAGATAAACTATGCAAACATCTTACTAAGGCTGAATTTTAACAACCTTGCTCAAGCTTGTCTAATCACAAGTTTTTCTAATGTACAAATATAAAATATTGCTGTATCTGAAAGGATTGATAAAAGTAACCAGTGATTTTAATAACGCAGTTGTTGAAATGATACTCTTCTAATTGCATTGTTCTTCGCTTGAACGCCATGCTTCAGAAGAAACTTTGAGGAAAACTGAGTGAAGAGTAATTTGCAACAGCTCAGTTTTGGAGATGCGCAATAATCCTGCTGGTAATACACAAGATGGCAACAGCTTTACAAACCTGCTGGTGACCATTTCAATGGTTATGCTCTATGAAATGCCACTATCTATACACTTGTTTTGATAATCTAAGTAATGGATACTCAGGGGGTCAAAACAGTTTCTGACCCTTCGGATGGTTAAAAACTCTCAGAAGTACACTCTAATATGCCATCATTATTTTAATCTCTTACAATAACTTAGACAAAAAGAAAAAGGGATTTTTATATTTTTTGAGAACAGTCTCCCTTTTGTAATCATATTTGTTTTCAGTCAAGAAACCATAATTTTTATGCTTTAAAGGCAGAGACAATAATTTCTATCGCTTTTGACACAACCTATTTGGAATGCAGAACGACAAGGAAGGCAATTAACTGGCATTTTTCTACATAATAATATAAGATAGGGCTCTAAGGCTTAGTCTACACTAGGGAAATTTAGATGAGTTTCTCAGTGTTGCAGACACTGGCTTGGCCAAGGCACTGTTAGGAATGTGGAAGGTCTAATGCAGACAAATTCACCAGCCTCAAAAATTGCTATCAGCAATTAAGGCTTTCTTGGAACAGAATGGGAATACCATTCACAGGTATGAATATTTCTACACAAATAATCCAAGAACTCATAGGTAAGACTCATTCCCTCTTTGAAAAAGATTTTGGATGTGCCTATTGTTTAACCAAAAATAGTCCAAAGTAATGTCACCATCCTTCTGTAATTCCTTTACTTTGTTAAAACCTCCATTTACTTAGAAGGTAGTTTAACTTTAAATAATCTACTCCTGAAATACTTCTTAAAATTAAGAATACTTTGACATGTTCCTTTTGAATAAAAGAAGGAAGTTGAAAGCTTGAGTTATTTTCTGAGAATGCAATTTTTTCATTAGCATTTCTGTAGAATAAACCCTTAAAGACCCTTTATAATATGACTTCCTCACAACACAGATCTGATTCTTTGGTACCTATCACCACACCACTCAGTATTTAAAGTACTCCTCCACCTGAACATTGCTTTTAAAATGGAACTTTTTCTATTTAAAAGCTAAATCATTAAAACACTGCTGGAAGGAATATGGTTACAAATGAGGATATTGGCATAAATCCAATGTTATTGGGAAGGGAGGATATTCAGTAGTCCGCTGCCAGTGGTGATTAATTAAAAGATGTTGGATACCTGAAGCCTGAATGGTTCATTGAATAAGATTCCCATTGCAGGAATGACCTGCTTTTGCTGACAAGATACTTATGTAACCAAAAGAAGAAAAGGAAAATCATGATAGCAAAGCTCAAAGACACAAAGATATAAATGTTCATGTTTTATTTACAGTCTCAGCTTTTAGTCTGGTTGTTTACATACCAGAAGAGGTGAATTCTGTCTCCACAGTATAGTTAATCAAGAAATCTGCACAAATTAGATGGTAGAACTGCAGAGACCTGAGGCTAAAACCCCTGTGACTATGGAGCAACAGAGAAGTAATGGAAGAGCAAATGAAAGTGGAGAATGTGAAAGACAACAATGGAAAGACAGAGGAATGCTGAAAATGGTGAGAGAAAAAAAAAACCAACCTCCAATTCTTGTTTATGTGTTGTTGTTATAGATTTGCTTTGCAGCAGATGCTTCAATTTCCTTGCAAACAGTGTAGAATTTGCCGATTATGAAAGACATCTTCCCATAAGTATGAAAGATTTAAAATTATTTGCATTTTTTCAATTTGTTTGAAGTAGTTTGAATACTAAATTACACATGAAAACACCCTCAGTAAAGTCCAGTTCCTATGACATGGACATGGAGAGACAAATCTTTTCCATCAGCTACATATCCTGCTGGCACCTTCTCTCCAGATGCTGGAAAAGCATCATAATAAATATACTAAATAACTATCATATTTCCAATTCATATATTTTCCCACACAACACAAAATTAGATTTTGAAATCTTTCTACGTAACTGACTAACTCAGGATTAAGAAGACACCATCTTTAGTGAAGCAAGCCTATAAAATCATCAGATGTCAATGAAATCAAACTAGAATAAGAAAAACCCACCCCAAAACACCCACATTACAGCCTGTGTACTAAGAAAAAGCTAATAGGCGCCACAGGAACAGAGTCCTGAATTTCGTCTCTAAAATAATCTGTGATGCTATGTAAAACCACTGTGTAGTTCTGCTTTATAATATAAACTGATAATATGAACCACAAGGAGCAATGTAGATATCAGGACATCCCATCTGCCCCACCTCCCCAGCTATATGCAAAAATAAAGCACATCAGCAGTGTCATAGTGGTTTTTTGGTTCTTGGTTCAGAGAATCTGTGTTTCTGGCAATCAGGCTGTGCACACACACCACTGAGCTACACAAAAAATAATCCAAGTAACAAGAACCAAAGATCATATTTGTGGGAATTCGTACTGCTTTATATACCTACCCCTAAATAAAGTCTGTGTCTTCAGCTGTTTAACTAACAACTCAAAATAGGACTCTGCAGTCTATGAAGTGAGCAGTTGAAAATAGTTTATTAGTCAGAACAAACCCAGATTATGTGAAACAGATATTTTTACTTATTTTTTTCATGTCCTGCTTTGTCAAGTATGTATTCATTTAATTAATATGATCTTTAGCTTCTTCCTGCAAATCTTTGGAAGTGACCTGAACAGGCATTAAATACGTATGGTCTTTAAACGTCAGGTAAAAAAGGGTAACTTCAGTTGTACATAACATGTTCTTGAGTTCAAGGAAATAAGTTCAATACAGCACGCTGATAAAGAATTAACAGGTGCACATTCACTCCCCTTGTGTAGATAATCTTGTTTCTAGAACAAGAATACAACTGCCACACCACTTTGACTATTTTAACTTGGTTCAAATTTTCTCTCATGGAGGCAAAATAGAAAATGCTTAAATTGGAGTTGGCATAATATATTTTGGATTAAACTTATACAGATTAATTTTCATTCCCACAAAGATGAGTTCATATTGTAGACACGGGTTCCTAAGCATTCAGTGCTTATTAATCAGGTTTTCTAAAGACAAGTTCTTCCTCAAAGTAGTCTCAACATGGAATAGGTAACATAGATGAACTATTATCTCAGAAAAAGAAAGAAGCTCCTCTAAGACCGTGCTGGAAGTAAATGAATTATTTACCTTAACTATTTTCAACTATACCATGACTAGTTTGATACCTGTTAAGTGATATTCATTTAATAAAAACCTTACTGTCCTCTCCTTTAAAGAACACTGGCCACAGAGATCTAACTGCCCTTTGGTTTGCATGAGAATTTCAGAGAGGAAGGTCTTGATAAAACCTGTCAGTACACGTGGACTGATGTCCCAGAGGGCTAGCACATGCTCCTTCTCCCCAAGCCTTGTCTTTGACAACGAGAAAGGATGACACAAGGGTTCACCTACTCTGGCATTTTGCTTGTCCTTAGCATCCTGTGTATATGTCCTGGGACCATCCCAAACTGACAGACTTGAAGACTTCCAGTCTGAGGCCAAGACCCTGCTCTCCCTGCCCTGAAACTGGTAGAGGCCACTTGAGAGAAAAAATGCAATGCGCTTTTAGTTAAGGCTCTGGGTGGACTCAGGTAAACTGCACTCCATTCCTGGCTTTGCAATGGATTTTGCCTTGCTATAAAACCTCCTGCCTCACACAGAAGTGTTTTGAGACAGTATGTTAATGTTTGACAGATGCTAGGACTCTGCTTTCATAGGCACACAGTGTGGGAAGCAGGACAGAGGATGTCTGGAAGTATAGCCATACATCACACTGATGAGCCGCAGTTTCTATCTTCTTGCACATCATCTTTTACACCCTGTGCAATCACTTCATGTCTTTCATATTTCTATTGCCGGTATTACATATCTATTTGCACAAGATTTGCCCCTGACATTATAGAAGATAAAGCTATCGCAGTTTTATTGATTGAGCAGAGACATCTACATATGTTTTCCATTGCTATTATGCCATGCAGATTGATGAACTGACCAACTAAAGCAAGTAGAAATGGAGAAATACATAAAAAAGAAAACAGGGGGACAAGATGACTCAGCCAAACCTGCAGCCCTGCAGATTTCTAAATACTCTATAATCTTTGAAGTTTCTGTGACAGAACAGAGCTCTGTGGCTATCATTTCAGTACTTTAACTTGAACATAGTTCTTGGCAGCAAACATTCAACAAACTGAAGCTGGGTGTATCGTGTTGAAACATATCACACAGACGTTATTATGCAGATACAGGAAGAAAAACTCACTTGACAAGGAAACTCAAAAGTTTAAGGTAGTATACAGAAAAGCACACTGAACAATGATTAATAAGCACTTGTCTAATGAAAATGCTTCTAGTGGTAGAATGAAGCTGCCATTCCTAATTAGCAAATATTATCTAGCTTTAATTAATCAACCTTAAAAAAAATGATAGTATAAAATAATGGCATAGCAAATACTACCCACAGACTGTACAAAAGATTTTTGGTAATCATATGCCGCTGACAATTCATGAGATATAAGAAGGTAGAGCAAAAGGACTGACCTCCCGAGGACAGATGATTCTCTTGGGTCGTGGAGCCTCTTGTTGCAATTGATACACTGTCAAACACAAAAAAGTACAGATAATTAGAAGACGGCAACATACACAAACTTTTATTCAGATGAGTCTTTTTAGCCAGGGGCTGCAGAAAAAAATGCAAATGTAAAGAAAATGACAGCAAAACGAGGTATTTCAGTGTGTCTAAGTAATTTATATGAAAATCAGTTGCTGACCTGCAAACTAACTCAAGTGATCAGTGCTTTAACTGTTAGAAGCATTATCCTTTTGTACTGTTTTTTACATTTCTATACCAGGGAAGACTAGCCAGAAAGACTTACTAGGTCTGTCTCAGGATAAAATCCCCCTTTTGCACATACCATGCTGTAACAACACAAGAACAGATTGTTTACCAGTAACACCGGGAGTTCTTTGGATAGACAAAGAAAAAGTTCAGTACCTTTGAATGGTTCATCACAATCTCATAATTTATTTCAAGATTTGCTGGCAATTACTGACAAGCAAACAACCATTCCTTTCAGAGCAATTATACCCTATTCAAATGGCCCTGAATCAATTTTGCAAATCTTCTGAGGGCTGGAGCAGAGAGACCTGAGGCTAGGGGTACTTGCTGACTGGCCCCCAGACTCTTCACTGCTTGTATTTAATGAGATCCTCTCCCTCCCTTCCACTCCTGAGTCGTGAGAAGAAGCTGACATGCAATGACAGTAATCAATTCCAGCACAGACAGACTGTCTCTCCGTAACTCCAGTAAAAATCTCAGAGGTTTGGATTGCCTCCCTTGAGAAAGGCCTTCTGTATGCTGACCTTCTTGTATTTGGAGAGATCGTGTCGTGTCTATGAATTTTTTTAAAAGACTGAGTTTCCAGGACACGTTTATTCACAGTGTTTGTGAAGCTCAGAGTTATGCCCTGAAAGGTGGTAGATTGCAAGAGGAATAGAAATATCTGTAGGTTTGATAAACACAGAAGCCCTGTTGCAGAAAGTGAATTGAAAGGTAGGTGTTAGCCCTCAGCACCTTTTGTCACCTTCTGC
This sequence comes from Dasyornis broadbenti, assembly GCA_013397935.1. NCBI lineage: Eukaryota > Metazoa > Chordata > Aves > Passeriformes > Dasyornithidae > Dasyornis > Dasyornis broadbenti. The sequence goes on from VZRN01005249.1 coordinate 258,939, forward strand.
ACCTTCTCTTTAAATGGGGCTAGAAGCAATGAAATCTGGAAAGTGGGGAAATCCTCAGCTTGCACCCAAGTTTGTCCCACAAACTTGATAGGATGTGAAAGCTTTGGGGGCTCCTGCTTTCTGCTCATGTCAAAGTGGAAAAACACAAACCTCTTCTTTTCCTGACCCGGCCTTCATCCCTGGTTCCTTGGAGGGGCACAGAAAGACAGTTCACGATTTCTTATACGCCCTATCACTTTTATTGCATATGGATGTGATCCAACTCTAAATTTGTACTAAGGCTTTGGACTTACTCTGCATGATTCAGCACTGTCAGATCTCCTGCTACTTGTGCATAAGATTTATGATAACTTGATAATAATTTGATAACTTGATGATAAATATGGTCTTTCTTACTTCTTGTAATTATGTAACTAAGATTCAAAGACTTTTACTCTTTTGTGATCAAATGACTTGTGCATCCAGATAAAGTGTCAAACAACACATGAAAATTTTGTTCAAAAATCACAGGCTGTTTTTTAAACTTCTGATTATTCTGGAGCCCAATATCATGATTTTAGAATTAAGTTCTGAATTTCTGAAATCAGCACAACCACTGATGGAGCAAATTACTAATACTTAATACTAAACACGAGAGGAGAACAGCAAGTCCTTCCCCCCATTTACAGTGGAGAGAAGGAACACTAAGGATTCAAAACACAGAAGAATATGATTGCTTCTCATTTAAAGTAAATTATCTATCTCCCCAATTAATTTTTATTTTAACTGAAAAATCATAATTCATAAAAATTCTATTTTTCAATTATCAAATTTTAAAACATTGACTGACACAGCAAATTAAGCTAGTGGAGCTGTTTCTAAGACAGCTCTGATAAGAGTGATGCAAAATAAGTTGGTCTGAACAACACATAGAAAGCCTATCTTGCCATGTGCTGCATTTTTGAGAAACGAGAAAAGCAAAGAGCTCTCTAACATGACCAAAAGGATTGCTCAGGCTGATAACATCGAAGAAGCAATGATGGGGAGAAGAGTCAGCATTTCACAAAACAAAGGAAGGAATGATTAACAAGAAAGGGCAGATGCATACATGAAAAACTTGAAAGCAAACGCAAAAAACTAGATGCTTATAGGATGTAGTGGGATAAATCAGTGCAGGGATTCATGACGAAAGCAAGGAAGACAAATCATCTTAACAACTGTATTTCAAATAGACTGGAAAAGGTTCCTGTCATTCTCAGAGAGAGGTGGGTAATTAACCTGCACAATAATATGAGAGAAATAGATCTGATTTAGAAACATATCAGAAGAAAATGTAGTAAGATTATTACTATACAAATAAATAATTACAAATTATATGATAGATGTGCTGGATAAGAAAATGGCCCAAGCACGATTGAGATTGTGATTGGTGGTAATCACAGAACATGTCATGAATGGGAAAAGGTTTCCTCTGAAAGATAAAAAATTCAGGTTTGGCCATATTAGCTTTAAAATGATAGACATTAAACTGACAGAAAGACAAACCAGAGGAACAACTATAGGGAGATACAGAACCATTAGATGGAGGGAGAGAAGACAGATTGGGAGCAGAGAAAGAACTGAAAACCACTAGTGTCACTGTGGTTAGGGATGCCAAGCAGCTCAATGGGAAACAAACAACAGAGAAGAGACAGACACACAGCTGCCAAGGATGCCCCAACAGACACACAGCAAGGCAAGGGTGGAGAAGGTAAAACAACAGTGGAAGTTCAGTTAAGTGGAAAACGAAGTAAGGCAGTATCTCACAGACTAAGGCATCAAGGAGCAAAGCCAGTGTGACCCTACCAAAAGCTGTGTTTTCCTTTAGAAAGGTCTCTGCTGTGTCTGTTTCAAATGATTGCTGTGAGAAAGCCTGCTAATGGGCTATGAATACAAGTGCAACATTATGGCTAAGGTGACTTGAGAAAAATGTGCCCTACAGCTAAGTTCCAATGAGCACAGACACCTCATTAAGTGACCTCATTTTCAGAAGTGCTGAACATCCTGCAGCTCTGCCTGATTTCATTATACACTTTTTCCAAAGTGCTGGGCACTTGCACTGAGGCTGACGGTGCTGAGACCCCATCACAGTCCAGGGAATGGTCAGAGGTTTGGAAGGCACATGTCCCTCACCTACTTGCTCAAATGACAAACAATCCTTGCCCTTCTGTCTCATTTTCCCATCTCTGAAGATCTTAAAACAGAAATCAATGTATAAGACTATAGTTAAGGGAAATAATAGAAAAACACACTTATTTAATACTGTGGCAAGCAATGATTGACATCTGACCCAGTCTCTTTCAGCATTTAGAACAGACAGGCAGGTTACAGACAAACCCACTGTGATCATAGAAAAGATGACACTCGAACATAATGATGCATTATTATTTTAGCCCTGAGAAAATTAACCTTATAAAAAGTCAATTACATGCAAAAAGTAAATGTATTATTACTGCTCAGAGAACAGCATCAGTCTGGGAGTGGCTTTTTGTTCAGCATCAGATGCAAATGAAATGCACAGTAATAATACACAATAAATATTAGACAAGGAAGCAGCACTGCAAAAGAAAAATGCAGTAGCTTTTATTTGACCCTTAAACAGCTTTATCAGTTTCATACTTCAGACAGTTTGCCAGCATTCATAGTATCATAATCACATTGGAACGTACAATGTTAACAAAACTTTAATTTATTATTGAATTAATTGAGGAACATTTCTTTGAGATGTAAAGTAGCTGGTTAGAATATATCTTTCTCTCCTTTGTTCCCGTTAGAGCACAAGTCTTGCCTCCCGGGGATGAGCAAGGGAAATTCTACAGTATGTTTTAGGAAGAACCGTGTAATTCCAAAATTCAATCTGCCGAAGAAACAAAGGGATGACACGCAAAAATCAACACTTACTCCTTTCCTGCCAGGGAAGAAGGGCTATCACCCATTTCTTCATACTTTTTGTTTTCATTCTGCAGTGTGTCAGGACCTCAAGCTTTCTCCTTTAACTCACCTATGATGAGTGTTCAGTGATGCTCCAGCGGAGAGGAAAAATCTCTATCATTGCTTTTATAAAGCAGCAAGGAAACATACCTCCTTCTGTCTCAGAATGTTTCGCAGAGTTCCTTAGTTTTACCTCCTCAGCCTCATCTCAGTCAGGCATTTTATCCATGTGCTGCGCTTGAACAATATGAACTGTCCTATTTCTGCAGGATTACTCACATGCTTAATTAGGAACCTAAGTGCTTGGCTGAAACAAAGACTTAATTTCTAGCAAAAATGAGTCCCGGACACTGTGCTTATTATTTGATGAAGGACAGAAGGCAGGGAAACTTCGTGAGGAGCTGAAGCGTGGCATCAGCTGATGCTCTATGCCTTGCCACTTTGCTTCCCACCAACATACTGATCTTGAATAATGCAAACAAACATTGAGGTGGCATTGACACATGACTGACTCAGCACATGCCAATCTCAACAGCGGTAGAAGGACGAAAAGAGTGGTTTTACATCTCTTCAAAATTCAAGCACTTTCGTGCTGTAGCTGGAACCCAACAACGACTATGCTGTTTCAATCAAACAAATTGTCTACTCCTCCCATGAAGCAGGTGAGGTAAGCAGGTTCTCCTCTAAGAGCACAGTGCAGTACCGGAGCAGGTTACCCACAAAGGTGGCAGAGGCTCCATCCCTGCAGGTTTTCAGGACTCAGTTATGTAAAGCCATGGCTGTCCTGCTCCAGAGCCAACAACAGTCATGTTTTGAGTGGGAAGCCAGACCAGCTCACCCCAGAAGCCCTTCCAACCCACATTTTGTGATACTTACCTTTCTTTCTTTACTACCTCAGTGATGTTAAAATGGCAAAATACCATTTTCTACAATATTCCTAACATATGGCAGACTACAAAAAGAAACCTGTTATTGGATATTTATTTGTTGATCTGCTACTGAGGTAAAAACGCAATCAAATCCACTGCCCAGAGACTGCTGGCAGCTAGAAACGGTGAAAACTTTTCCCCAGGTTCCTTCTTGTTAATACAAAATTATTCTTGACATTTCTTTTATTCTCTGTGTCCCAGGGCTATCAGAAAAAGTCTGAAAAACTTTGTCACCCATGAAATCTATGCAAAATTCTAGCAATTTTTCATAAGCAAGTGAGGACCTTCTGCATTAGAAGTGTCCATGTTTTCCAAATATAGATGAAACAAAATCATACATTACATCAAAACATAATGTAATGCTTGAGTTCTGAAAACTGTTGCACTTTGATCAGCATTTGTCCATGGACACATGCAATACTGCTTATTTGATTACTTTGTCTGCATAAACAGGAAAATCTGCCTTTGTTTAGAAGCTAGAAGGATTGAAGCCTTGATCATGATGCCAGTAAAAGGCAACACAGTCACCTAAATTTATCCAGGACTTAAAATAAGAAATAAAAACTGTATGCAAAGTATCTTATTAATAAGTTAGCAAACTTTAGAAGTTACTAGGTAAAATGCACTCAAAATGATTGTTAAATTGGCAGCAAACACGAAGTGCTAAGTATGAAATATATACACAAATTAAAATTGTCATGAGACAGAACAGTAGATTGAATCACAGACAAATGCTGCTGCTGGACATAACCTCTATAATTAATTTACCAGATCAGAATTTTTCTAGCTCAGCAAAGAAGCACATATTACCTACCATTGCAAAGAAAAATGTCTATCTGTGGCTAAGGAGCCTAAGCAGTAAATCTTTCTAAGCTTAAACTATTTTCTGCATTTTGGAGCTGTGTAACTTTTCCCAAGGTCATTCATGCATGGAGTTCGGACGCTGAGGCCATGATTTTGTCATTACCACAATGCTGGCATCTTACATGTAGCAGAATAGGAAATTATATATTCATAGACTATTCATCCATTCATCCATTCTGGTTTTGTTTTGGGTTTTGGGTTTGGTTTTTTTTTTCCTTTAAAAAAATGTTTCCTTGGACTACATGTAAGCTATCAGATAAAAGTGACCAAACTTTTTTTACTGCATGCGGTGATCTGTCTGCTGCACAAGTAGGACAACCAAGAGCAGGTAAGTAAATGTATGTGCTTATTTCCTGACTTTTTAATGAAACCTTCCTGCTCAAAAGGAAGTATCTGTTATTTGAAATGCTGGTCTTCTTGGAGTCAGTGGGAGCTTTTTCATTGATTTTGAGTAAGCCAGGTTCCTCGTTTTAAAAAAAATCACTCAACTGTGTGCTTCTTTTCAAATACTCAGCAAAGTATGCTGGAATGGTTCAACACAAATGGATACACTCTTACTGACTTTTTAGGAGCTGTCTCTTACATGTTCGCAACATTACAGTAGCAGCAGCAGCAACAACAACAACAAAAACAAAGTTTCCAGAAAACAGTGTTCTGAGAAACAAGTTCTGTAATTTAATGGCATGTTCAAATTTTAGTTGAAAAGATCCCAGTCCATTCTGGGGTAGAATGTCATTCTCAGGTAACACAGAGGTGATGTCTTTGAAGTCAGCAAGACAGTTTAATGTGCATATAAGTGAAGTCAACAAATTTATTCCTGTCTTTAAAATCACACATGTACATGCATGTAGCTACTGTGATCACTGTCTTTTTGTAGCTGCATTTTGGTAATGGCACTGTACTGAATTTGCCACAATAAAAGAGATGACTTTTGCTTAGGATAATTCTGTATCTGAAAACAAAAAAAAATAAAATAACTCTCTATACTCAAAGCTACACTCTTATTAAAGTTCCAGGAAGGGTTTAAAATAAAAAGATCAAATTTAAAGGCCATCCTTAATAAGGGATTTAAAAGTCAATATTTTATCTTAGATCTGTGCTGCTCTATTAGAAAATACATTTGGAACAAAGCAAAAGAGCATAAAATATGCACTTCTGCACTGCACTCTATGTAAATGATTTTTCTAAAGGCAGACAGGAAGGTTCAAAGAGCTGATAATGCTGTCTCCAACTTCTAAACCACCACTTCAAAAATCAGCTTCTATTGCTAAGGATCAAAAATATTATCTTAAAGTGATTTGGTGACCCATATAAAAAGACATGTATTCTCAAGCCTGACCTTTAGTAAACATACAAAGCATTGACCTCTACCTCTGAAATCCTTCCTGAAAATCTCAGCAGATAAACCATAAAACCTAGGAGTAGCACACTAATAAGGCAATGGAAGGAATCTGGCACATATAATCCTGCTGCCCTTGCTCCATGGAAATCCATAAAAGTTCAGGTTTTGCTGTGGACCCATATAATAATTTGCACAAGCACCTAGAACATTTATGTCTCTCTTCCAAACAAAAAAAAGGAAAAAGACCTAACAATGACTGACACCTTGGTAAGATACTAAGATTATTCAAATTTCTTGTATACTCACAGTATGATTTCCATATTGGAGGCTGGTATTCTTCAGCATCTAAAATAGAAACAAAAACAGGGAAAGAAATCAGTCAATTGGCCACTGGGTCAAACTGTCAGCATGCATTTTTCTGCTGAGAGACCTCTACTTGTCAGCAAAATTCACATTTCTTTCCCAAGAGAGATGATAGCCTATTTACAGTACAGTTTGCTATTTGAGAGAAGAATACAAATTTCAACCACCTGTGGATCCAACAGGCCTTTTCCAAATTATTCAAATGTAAAATAAATTTTTTTGTTACCAATTTGCAATACTTACCAGTATTTTTAAAATAATTAACTAGACTGGTAGCTACATTATTTATCTGCTTTACTCAACACGATAAACAGACAAATCACTGCTGGTTTTCAATCAGGCTTCTAAGTCCACCAGTAAGATTTGAGAATGAGCATCAATGAATGACACACGCTGGGGCTAAAAAGATTCACAGCTCAGGCTGGACTCAGATGCACAGACCTAACAGTTTCAACGAGAGTCAATTACACTTCTTGAACCCACAAGAATATGTAATTGGCATATTTTCCAGAAGGTGAATCAACAAAAATAATATGAAAAAGATAGAAAAAGGAAAGACTGCAAAACCTGCCATTACGAACAGGTTGTATTATTGTAACATTATTGACAGAAGGGGCTCAAAGAGTTGGTGTCTTTTGTTAGTGACCACTCCACAGGGAGGTTTCCAGCTCTCTGCAAGAAAGCCAGTTGCTGCAACGTACAGAAATCCCAGCAGAAGTCAAGCTGGAGCAGAAGGAGCAACAGCAGCGACAAAGGGTGGAGTACTGGGTACAAGTTTGGCTCTGAACTGTCATGCTGCCAAACACTTTTAAGTCATTTACTGTGGGTATGTCATTAACTTCCCAATACTGTGCAAGTTAATTAAGGTGTTTGTTATTTACTAAACTTCTACTTAAGTTATGCTAATATAATTCAATTATAGTTGCAAAGCTCATGCTCCTTGTCTATTTACATACACACAACTATTTTAAATATATTCCTGCAAAAGTCTGTTTACTAGGAATGTTAATCACTGACTTCCAGATGCCACTTTTAACTCTATTGTTTTAAAAGAGGATAAATCTAGCAACACTCACAGTTACTGCCTGGAATAACACCCTGCAACAATTTGTAGATATATCAACTCCGAAACTCAGTTTCAATTTCAGCTGAATCCACCTCACAACTTTGACAAAGTTCTAAACTCTCCCACACTGACTGAGTTATACTGTGCTGTGGCAATCCAAGAGTAATTAGCTTGCAAATTCATTATGGAAGAGACTTATTTTAAATTATATGAAACTGTTCATGAGACAAGTGAAAATTATTCATACAAAAACTAATTTTTTCTCTTCTCAAATTATAATAGTAATATGTCACTCCTTTTTTTCCCCTATACATCTGTTGCTTCACATATAGCTTACCATAAACCATAATATTTTGTATTAAATTCTTCTGTCAATACTTCTGTACTACAACAAGAGAATTTCTGAATTTCTGTTGTCACTTAATATATTTTTCCAATAGAAGAAACACTGAGATAATGTAAATATCTTATTATCTATACTTGTGACTTCAGATAAAGAAGTAATAGGGAGAGAAACAAAGAAAAACCAACGAGTACCAGCTATTGCTTTAGTCTTCCAAATTAATTAAAAAGTGCACAGTAAATTCAACAGTGAAAGCTGATCTACAAGTGGCTGTTAAGTGCTTCATTAGCTGGACACAGACTGATGGTGAGGAAACACTGCAGCCGACGTGGAGAATCATCCAGGAGGTAAGTCATAAAACAAAACTCCCAATAATTGCATTTGATTTGTCATGGTTATGAATCTGTCAGCCCCGGAAAGAGTGGACAGAACCATTCCTCAACAGGTAAAATAATTCTGAAAGACAGCACAGTCGGAGGAAACCCACGTGTCACTGGCTCCACATTCACCCTTACGCGATACTGCTACATCCTGTGCGATCCCTTCAGCTGAACGCGTGTCCCTAAATCCCAGGGAACAAAATGGCATCGAGGTGATAGTATTAATGGAGTTTAGTGTCAAGCTATCATGTGTTTGATGGCATCCACTTGTAGGGGAATGAAAAACAACGAGTTTAAATACAACTTGGAGACAGGGTCATGGTTGAGGATCAGGGAGAGGTCTAATGGAACCCAGACAGAAACCTCTTGCTTCCTTTGTGGCAGGAGGCTGCTTGGGCCCCTGTTTAGACAACTCTCATCTTTGTATGGTGAAGTCTTAGGACTCACATGCTGGCTGACTAGATTAGACTGAACTTCAGCCCTTCTTAAGTCAGAAGTCAAATGAGGCAAGTCCTGCCTGAGCAGACTTGATTACTACTATTTTCCCTTTCTGAAATTTCTGTTCTTCTATATTTTTTTAGTCCTCTCTTTTACACAGCAGCTCTACTCATGAAATTATGCTCCAGTCTCCATCCCTAGAGTTAATGCAGCAGTTCCGGTTCATGGAAGCTGCCAATACAAGTCTGGGTGGTTGGCTCAGTTACTACAGGACACCTCATTCCACACAGCTTGTTATTTCAGTTCTGCACGTGATAATGGTCCCAACAAGGACAACAGACCTCAGTTTTGAGCCTTAGCAAAAGTTAGTTTTGACTTAGCAAAAACCAATCAATCAATCAATGAGATTTGGCACAAATGACAAATGCCCTGCATTGATGTCTCATGAAATGATATTTCTAATATGAACTTTGATGCTAATGACGATCAGAACTTTGACTGGCAGCATGGGGGAAAGGGCTCACTGAGGTACTCTCAGGTGATAAGACAGGGTCTTTCCTATTGCTCCTTTCTTGAAAGGTTCATATTTTCTCCAGTGACTTCATGTCTAGATTCAGAAATATGCCAGCTAAGGTTGAAAGCAGTTGTCAAAGGAGAAACTCAGATCACAAGATGAGTAACAGTTCTGAAAAACCCAACAAAATATCCCAAGGTCATCTGAGACATACTTTTCTGAGTGTCAGTGTGAGAAAGACTCACTGTAAAAGAATTACAGAATGTCCAGTTTAGGTAGTTTTAATATTGAGTCTTCTCAAAACTGTATCATTAATGACCCTGGCAAACCCAGAAAACCTTAGAGTACTTACTGGAAAGACTAGGACTGGCAAAAAAGCATGAGAGACTTTCACAAAAAATATTACAGGCAATACTGTTAACTAGAAGCTTTGAAACGTATCAGCTGACAAAGTGAATATTTATTAGACCTAAAAAAGTACAAGAAGTCAGTTGTATGCTAAACAGAAAGGCAAAAGGAATGCAGAATGCTGACTCTTGAGGAATATTACAGCTATGAGAAGGTTTCTCATAATGCAAAATTGACATGAAAGGATATTGGAGAAAACCACCAAACCAAAAATGATATTTGGAACTGGAAAGTGGGAGTGAGGAAAAAACAGGTTCACTTTATTTCTTTACTCTTCACAGAGCAGAGAGGATGAAAAGGATCTTAGGAAAAAATACTTTCATAAAGCTGATGGAGCACTTAAAGCTGAGTAAGTGCAGAAAGACTGCAATAAAGGGAGGACTGAAAAGCTGGCAAAGCTTTAAGCAGACATATAAAAAGTAAAACTACATAAGTTTTTTTTTCAAAGAAACATGAAGACAGAATGCAGTCTTTCTGCCAATAATGGGCAGTAAAGGGTTAATACATTACTCAGAGCCATTCTTAAACAGTTTCTGAGAAATGGTCTTACATTAATTATATAGTAAGTAAAGTTATCCATGGACTTCAACCTTTGCTCTTCACTGAGCCTGGCTCTGTACCAAAGTGACACCTTTCTGGATGTAGTTGTGAAAGACACTGGAATGGCAGAATTGCTTTTCATTACTTCCTTGTACTTTGTGCAAATGATGATGTAAGGCCAACAAGTGCGGTTTTGTGCTACCAGCACCGGGACTGACTTAACTAAAGCAGGTCTAATGAGAAATTAAGTCCAAAGTGATTCTTCTGACTACCAAGACTGGTAATGCACTGGAAAGCATAAACTCTGTTTTACAGGAAAGACAAACAAATTATACCACATGAATCAAATATTTCTGACTTATAAGTGGTATTTCTAAGCATAAGGAGAGCAGTAACACATATCCATAATGTAGCTATATGCCATGCCCAGTTCTCGATAGGCTAAAAGGTATTAGTGATTCCCAAGACAGTAAAGAGTTAAGCAGACTTCCAGCAGGACAGCTGCCAAAGGGGAACTGTCATTATTTGCTGATTTCTTACAGTCTCTATGAAAAAAGAGTAAAGATTTTCTTTCTTTTTGCCTTTGTCCTTACTAAAGGATTATAAAAAAATATTTTGCAGTTCACCTTGGGAGAACTGCCTCAGCCTGGATTCTCTGCCACCATTGTCTGAATTTTGGACTTCCTTTCCAGTAACAACTAATTTTAAAACTGTGACCTGCATGTGCAAGGAAAGACACTTGTGTGTGAGGAAAAGCCAATCTGGAAGCCATTGGTTTACCGGCAGTGTGCAGATAAATGATTCACCGGATGAACAAGTCTAGCTACTAATTTTTTTAATCTTCTATTGTTATTTTAGGAACAAGACTAATAATTATGAGTATTTTAATGTCCTTTCTATATTTACTTTAAAGAGCTTTTTCACAGGTTTACCACGTACACTTTCGTATTTATTGCATTGTTTCCAAAACATTAAGTTAGCATATATTATTAAATACATTTTTCTTATTTTTATATATGTAATTATATATATATAGAACAATAACATAAAACTGCTGAGTAAAAGCTTCTGTGAAAGGTAAACAATGTTTGGACTCTTTATGCACAGGGGTTTTTTTATATTTTTCTTCATACAGACAGAATTTTATTATTCAGTTGACTATAATGTGGATGGCCATCACAAAATGACAGAATGGCTGGGGTTGGAAGGTACCTGTGCAGGTCACTGGGTCCAAACCACCCTCTCAAGCACGGCCACCTATAACCATGCCCAGACAGCTTCTGAGTATCTCCAAGGATGGAGACACCAAACCCCACTGGCCAACCTGAGCCAGTTTTTGGTCACCCTCACAGCGAATAGGTGCTTCCTGATATTCTAACAGAGCCTCCTATGTTTCATTTTTGTGCCCACTGCCATTGGTAATGCCACTGAGCACAGCTGAAAAGACCTGGCTTTGTTCTCTTTGCATCTTCTCTTCAGATATTTATACACTTCGATGAGATTCCCCTGGTCCTTCCCTTCTCCAGTCTCAGCTCGCTCAGCCTTTCCTGATAGGAGAGATCCTCCAGTCCTGCAACTCCTTTGCAGCCCTTTATAGGAATCTCTCCAGCATGTCCGTATCTCTCTCACACTGGGGAACCCAGCACTGGACACAGAAATCCCGGTGTGGCCTCACCAGCACCGAGTACAGGGGAAGAATCTCCTCTCCTTTGACCTGCTGGCAATGCTCCTCGTAATGCAGCCCAGGATCCCACCAGCTGTCTTCAAGAGAAGGACACATTGCTGGCTCATTTTCAGCTCCTGGTGTCCACTGGAACCCCCAGGTGCTTTTCTGCCAAGCAGTTCTCCAGCTGGCTGGTCCTCGGCATATACTTGGTGGATGTAGACTGAAGTGAAAGAGTAAAAACGGGGCTTCCTTGGGGCGGGGGGTAAGTTCTTTTCTGACACGTAAAACATAGATTAATTATTTAGTTTCCACTCTGCGCTTAAAAATAATCAATTATAGAAGCTCATTTTCTTCTTATCTGATCCCCTACGAGCTAATCTTGTGGCTGGTGAAGGGCTGGTTTCATTTATTTTGTCTTCTCAACAATTAAATATACACACATACACAACTATATCACATTGCAGCCATTTTGCAAACTATTTTAAATAGGCACCTTTTTTTATGTTTGCTTGCAGTCATTTGGCATATACTTTGGACATTACGATGACTTCTATTACATACAGTAACCACCCTTACAGGGACATCTGACCACACTGTGAGAAAGAACATTCTTATTTTTAAAGTTGCAAATAATCATACTGTCAAATGAGACCCCCACTCTAACTCCTGGAAAGTCACTGCTCCTGTGAAGAGCAAAATTAACTCTCTTGCAGACAATAATTAGCAATGTAGCTGTTGAAACATTTCAGCATGTCAAAAACTCTGTTTAATGTTTCATTCAGAACGAATAGCTGCCTGTGGAGGAGCGAGCAGTTGCCAGTTTTATCACTGAACTTTCTCATCACAAGTACATGGACAGCTAAAATATGGAATAAGACTTCAGTTCTAGTCTTAATGAGGCATTTTAGCTTTCAGCATAAGGTACAGAAATGATCAAATTGTTTACTTGCAACACAGTTTATAATTGGTGTATTAATTCAGATGATGGGAGCTTCCCACTGCGCTGTTCTCTCTTAAGAAAAAAAATTAAAAATCAGCAATAGTATGTAATTTAAATGTCAAAAAAAGCTCACAAAAGTGGTGGAGTTTTCTCTAGCACAGTAATTAGACTGAAACAGTAAGCTTTTAATAACCACAATATAAACTGACAGCTATTTTGTATTTTTCCCTTTTGCCTACCATAAACTTGCTATTAGAAGCCACTGCTGTGAAGGTAGCTTATTTAGCCAGTTCTACAATTCAGGGTCACTCCAAATTATGCTCTCTCCTGCGTTTGCTTCAGATTTCGAAACTGTATCTTTCCACAGATAGACAGGTGGTCAGTCCGTGGTTAATTTTGTTTAATGCATGTGTCTGTTTTACTAAAATGCAGGTGAAAGATCATGAAAACAGGTCAATTTAATAACTTAGAGGAGTTATCAAGTATCAAATAAAACATGACTATGAAGTAAGTGAATTATTAGGGATGTACTCCAACAGATCACAGGAGATTTGAACTTTTAAAATCCACAGCTAATCTTGTTGAACAAAAGCATAAGGAGCCGTGCTCTGCAGTTGGTGAGTGGCGTTCAGCCAGCTATGACCATCAGATTGGAGCAATATCCCATTAATTAAAAAATATGCCTTTCTATTCTGCACAGATTTAAAGATAATTAGAATAATTGAAAATATAATTTTAAATTTGGAAATTGAGAAAGTATAATCAGGGTTCTTAATAGCAATAGGAGAATTGTAAAAGGGAGGGGTATCTGTACAGTTTCAGTTTTCAAACTCTCTTTAGGAGTCTAGTCTTTCTTAGGGTCCAAAAAATAGAATTAAACAAGCACTTCCAGAGTGCAAATCCAAGAAGATGACAGGGATCTAAGTAAGCTGATAAAAATATTCCCTTTAAATATTTCCTGGGAAACGTGCAAGATTTAAGAGTGCAGAGGAGTACTCTCCCTACCTCATCTTAGACAGGTAGGTGCTTTTTAATGCTGAATCACACTGAATCTATTGTCCTTGGATGGCATTTAAGAACCTCCATAATTTAAGTGTTCTGAAATGGTTTTTCCCAGAGCAATAATGAAGAATTTCCGTATACAGATCATTAAAGATTTGTGCCTAAACACTAGAAAGGTAGACAATGAAAAAACATCACAAAATATCTCCTTCATCCTTCATTGTCAAAAAACCTGTTGTGGTTATTAGCTGCCATTAAATTTAATCTGGTCACTAAGAATTACACTCCAATGATTGTTACCATTCTGTGTTTTAACAATAAGACCACTGTAATTAAAATTTAACATGGTTATTTTCACCTTTTCATGTTTTTAACCTATAAACCAGAGGCATCAAGGCATTAAAAATGGAACAATCAGAGCATTGCCTGACTGAGAGATTGGACTGTTTCTTAGGAATAAACACATGACATTAAGTTAAATCACATCACATTAGCAGACCTCCCATCTTACACGGATATACTTTAGCTTCTAACTAATGACCAGTTAGTTCCTGGCTGAAAATCAAAACCAGATAATCAGTTGGCATATTTGATAATAGTTCTGCTGCAGTAATTTTATCACTGTGCAGGATATGGCAACGCATTTCCAGTCATTTACTTATTGCATCCTAAAACACACCCCCCACAACCTTCCAGCCAATGATCCCTGGACTCAGCAAAGCAGTTCTGGCATGGTAGGAAAGAGCACATGACAGAAATAACTACAATAATGCCAAAAAATGGCATTAAAATGGTCACCATAAAGTATTTCAATTAGAACATTTATGTTGAAGTATTGCCAGCACATTCCCAGTTCCAGAAATTCACTCATACACTGACATGATACCCATTTATCTGGCTTGTCAAAGGAGCCAGCACATTCCCTAAAAACTTATTAACCTTTAGCAAAGTCCAAATCATTGCTTTTGGTAACTCTGTTATTTTTGACATGAGTAATTTTATCAGCTCTCTAAGCAAGGGCACAAGTGTTTGTCTATTCAAGGATATGAGGTGGTCCTAGTCCTGCAGTTGCCTGTGGAGGCTGTTCATCAGCTTTTAGAGATCATTCCCATCTGCCCCATGTAGCCCTGCACTTGCCCTCTCTGGATATAGAAATGTAAGTATTTCTAAAGACTGAAACTGCAGACTCAGAATGAAATGGAAATCCAGTAATTCATCTCACTCAGCAAAGCCATGGGAAACAGAGAATTTACACTGGCAGCTGACAAAAATCACAAAATGTGTTGTATTTGGCATAGGGGTATGCATATCCCAGAGGCCTTAATGAACTCTGTGACCTAAACACAGTTTCAAGCCTTGGACATCAGAGATGAGAACTATTGCCATTCAGAGCAGGCACAATGATCTGCAGAAGAATAAAAGCTTAGCAAATAATTAGACTTTACTTTGGCTTGCCTTACAGATCCTGTAGTATTGCTGCAGTATTTGTGTCTATACATTAAAACATGAAAACCAGGAAAAACACCACCCACCTGCAAAGCGTATTTATAGTTCCCACAGCTCTAGGATAAAACTTTGAATAATTGGGGCTCCTACAGTAAGGAGCAACACTGTACCTATATACCTCCCCTGTTAGCAAAACATGACACAGTTAGTCACATTCTTTGGTGGGCAGTTTTATGTAAGTGTATCAACGACATTCAAAGCCAATTGAATTATTTTATTATGTGAAGTTAGTCTCTGAATCTTCAATTTATCGCTTCTAAGAAAACAGTTTGGATTAAGGTCAGCTATTACTGAGGCACCCACCTTCTCTTCAAGTTATGTTGTACAGTTGGAAAAACACTTCACAAGTCCGTTCTGTTCTATCATCATCCACCATTTAACTGCTACCCCAGTACAGCTGTTCTTGCTCTTACTACTTTGAATCTAAATATTAGAGAAATGCTGACCTTCTTAAAATTCAGTTCCATGATAGTATGCTTATGCTGACAAGAATCTTCTGTCTTAGAAAGGTCTATGTAACTAAACTTTCCTCTCTACAATTTTAGCCATAAAATAATTACTACCAGTACTTAAAATACTATCACAGAGTATTTCCCCTCAGAATGTGCTTTATGCATTGTTTCCTTACTTGGGAGGAATTTTAATTGCCTTGTGGAAGTCTATAATTCTTCCAAGAGCTTCTTACTACAGCCTGGCACTTTTACAGTTGATAGTGAGTTCTTACAGTATCATATATTTACAAAACACCTTGTATGAAACACTATAAAATTTAAAATATGCTTAGAACTCTCACAAGTTTTATCAAATTAACCAACAGGTCTGTGCAAAATGTTCTGATGCCTGGGCCTCGGTGACACAATTCTTCTTTGCACCTTGCAATGTTGGCAGCGTTTTTTCCCTAGAGAAACTCTGGCCAATGGCATATCAGGTGAGGCCAACCCCATGTCTCTCTAGCATTTTCATTGTCAAACTAAAACAATTCCAAACCGGTGCTCATAAGACAGCTGTGCGACTGACTCCAGTGTCACTGAGTGAGAGGACAGAATTTAGCCACCTGCAATGCACAAAGGAAGATGCAACTGCAGCCTGAGTAATATCCAAGTTTCCTACTTTGCAAATTTTAAAGATGCAGATAGCAAAAGAATACAGTATTTAAGCGGGCTAGAATACATGAAATTTCTTTACATGCTATAAGTAAAGCAAATAGAGTGAAAGCAGTAATTCCTATATAAAAATGGATTTTGCTTCTGTGTAATCAGAGATAGGTTGGCTATTTTTTCATACATAAATTACAGAGAAGGGAGAAAGCACAGTTTTTTTCAGTAACTTTCCTGGAATTGTTCTTCATCCTTGTAGAAATATCAAAGCAAATTTGTTTCTCACCCCACTTATCTTGCAGAAAGACCCAGGAAATGGTCAAGCTAGTGCTTAAAAGCACATCCATCATATCTTCGACCATAAAATCAGTCAGAATGGAAAAAATACCCTCTTCTATCCTGTTATTTTTAAAGATACACCGAATTGCCACAATTTTGAACAAACCCTCTAACTCATCCCACTGAAACACTTTGTATAAGGACAATTAATTATGAATAAGGTTATGGTTTTGGCACAATAATATTTAATATATTTCATTGCAAAGGCTCAGGGAAAAGAAGCAATAGTCATCAAAAGTTTTGCAAATATATTTGCTGTAAGCTTCCAGGAACTAAATAATAAACAATATTCAATACAATGCCATTAAGCAAGTACACTTTCTACTGTGATTTATACCCTCAATGGTAAAGTTTAGACATCAAATACCCAAATACCCTCCTTTTTTTTTTTTTTCTGTGGGCCAAAATCAGCAGCCGATCTATATGATCCAGCACAGTCTTCCCTTTAACCAGCAAATGAGTCAGAATTCTTTAAATGCCATAGCATAACCACAGTCTTGACGATGAAACCTGGCCAAAGGCAAGGCAGAGTTTCAGAAGCTGTTTCATCCCTGTGTCTAAGCTCCCAAGGCTCATATGGAGGCACCACTACTCTGGCAGATCAATACCTATGGACACAAAAAAGATGCTTTCCATCAATTGCTTCCTAGGAAGGAAACCAAGGAGAGCTTTGTTCTTCTGATAGCGTACCGATCTTCATCCAACAAAACAAGGTTTGCGTTCAAGCATTTCATTACTCCCGAAGGACAAACGTGTGTCTACATGCTCAGAGACTCAAAGCTGACTAATGTTTCTCTGGAGCACAAAGGGGAGAACAAAACAAATTCAAGCCCTTCCTTTGGAAAGATCTGGCAAATGTCCAAGATAAAATGATGCCATTTTTTTAAGCTAAGGGGAAGGTTTGGTGCGGAGCAAGAACTGCAAGTCAGTAGCAACCACTGCTCTGCAGTTCTGCTCTCATCCTGGGAGACAGGAAAGCTGGGTAAAAAGATGAGCTAATTCACTCATGTCCGACATCACCAGAGCTAGGATGGGTATTTCACCCTGTAAAGACACCAATCCATGTGTATCTTCTTTTAAAAAAGCTTTTCCTGCTTTTCCTGTATGTTTATTTTATCAGACAGGAAAATCTGCCACAACTTGTCAGATCATTCTAAGTAGCAAAACCTCCCAAAATACAGATTTCCTTGAGAACCCAGAGGATGAGGTTCCTGGTTGTGGATTTATTGGTAACATCAGTTGTAACTAATGACTGAGACAGTTTGCTGCCCAACAACCCACCCCAAATGAAGCTGAGGTTTTGCCAGGTTTTTGCTTCATTTCATCAACATTATTTCATGCTCACAAGGGAGATAGTGAGCAATAGTGAGTGTGTCAGCTTCGTGCACCAGGAACTATAAAAATATTCAACAGCTGTAAAATAAAAATTTATTTTAAACTTTACTTCTTGTTCTTGTTATTTTCAAGGCTAGTTAAAGGTATACCAGCCTGAGAGAGTAAATATGCCTGCTTATGACAGCAGAAAATAAACCCGAATATTAAAAAGAAACACATCTCAAGAAGCAAGGTCAGTGAGACTTAAATCCAATTTGCAAGATAAAAGCTAACCAGACCACTTACTATTGCCATCTGATAGCATTCAATATTGCTTGAAATTCATTAATAGGCTAGGTAATGCAAGTACAGTGCATGTATACAAAATTAATTCTATTAATTTCTACATTAGAAAAATCTAGTGAAAGAGGGGGAGAATAATTATAAGGCAATCTCACCAATCTGTGGAAAAGGCATAGCAAAACCAGTCTAAACCTCAGAAGAGTAATTATCCCATGATACTCCCACCTCCTGGGAGTGCCCATTATTGTGCTAGGAGAACATAAAACTGACAGCTATGCAGAAAGACCTCCAGAGCAATTTTGGCTTAGCTCTACTGCTTATCTTACCTCGTCATCTTTTTAGGATGTATACAAGCTTCCAGTTAACTTACCAATATTGTATTTTATTTTTACAAGCAAGCAATAAATGCTTCTTTTACAGCATATACATTGCTTAACAGTCCAAATGTTGGAAAATGCTTATGCACCTTAAATAAAAGGTCATTCAAATTTAAACAGCTTTATAGAGTAATAATATTTCATTTTGATCTGCCTACTAACTGCTGATTGCTTAGTCAGATTAGGCGGAACTCTAAATGAAAGAGAAGCAAAGCATTTTATTATCATTAAATATTCCCATTACAGCAGCATTTGGAACCCAAAATCAGGTTCGGTGTAATGTCCAACTGCTAACAAGTACAGTTGAAAAATAAAACACAGCAGTCGCTGACCCAAAAGTGCTTGTGATTATAGTGTGTGGCAAGCATCCAACAGATAAAAGGAAAAGAGAGGGAAAAGGAATAGGGTAACAAGAGTGCTATCCATGTCAGCCATAAGTACCAGTCACAGCATCCTCCCCTCACTATTAAGAGAGTAGTTTCATCTGAATGTAATGAAAAGATAACTAGAAAACAGAAGATGTTGGTAAAAAAAAAAATAAATAAATTAAGCAGCAGAGACCATCACATAAATACACGTGCAATAACTTAGGATAAGCTGATTTATGTTTACATGAGAGAGGTTTGCTTATAAATGTTAAGAAAAATGGTGGAGATTTAGTTTCTTCTAAGAGCACAAGAAAAAACAACCCTAATACATTTATGCTACATTTTTATAGAAGTGACACATCACATAAATAATAGAATTATTTTGGATCAAGGTTTTATAATGACCTATCTCTACTGAAGAGTGAATTATTCCAAAGCAAACTGCAGCTCACCCTGGGCATATCTTTCCCTGCTTAAGGTGCAACAAAGAACAGCAGCTGACTTCATTGTATTTTCAAAGACATGCCTATAGCCTATTGCTCAGCAGTTTGATTTCAGTGCATCGTTTTATCTGATGCCAATCAATTTAGTTACACTGCTGGTGTGCAAAGTCTGGTCCAGAGTCCCCAAATGGTAAATATTTTCAACAGATAAATGCTTCTTTTCTGAACCTAATTTATTGTCTAGGAGAACCACATTTCCTCCCAGCTTCTCACTCATTAGGGTCCAAGACTCAGTCCCCAGTGGAATGAGGAGGCCAGATTTGAGAGCAGTCATGTATATCTGATGAGGTCCACAAGGCACTCGATTGGTGCCATTAGACAGTGAAATTCAGGAGAATGCCAAGTTCTGCCGCAGGCAATTTACGATGGCATAACCCTTGGATAAGAGGAGATGTGAAACGCGAGCTTCCACTGAACAACCCAGTGGTTGTGCACAAAAGTACTGGAAGAATATTAACATGAGGTGGTTCTTCATGATCTTTAACTGCAAATCACACCTCCACAAGAAATGCATCGCAGGCACTTTTAATCCAGCAAGAGAGCCTTGTACAAATGCTGTTCTCAAAACACTCACTTGAAAATGCTTCAGTGTTTTTATAACGAGAGAATAACTAGGTGCCAAATGGTTTGATACCATCTCTGAAGAAAGGCTTTGCAGCTCTTAGGATTTCTCTTAAAACAGTTTCAACTTTAAGTTGCAATGTCCTTCAAAGTACAAGTGTCTTTTTGTACCAGTTCCAACAAGGATTTCAGAGCTGAGCCCTGACTGCTCCTGCTGTTCTACAGAAGTGTTAGCCTAGCAGGAATATTATTTTTTGCATATCCTAGACTGGTACACTACACTCCTGCACTATTTATTCTGCATCTAAATTATTGTATTTATTGTCTTCTGGACAACAGGTAACAAATCCTTGCATGGTTTACTTTAAAAGTGCCACAAAATATGTATTAGCTTAAAATTTATCAAAAAGCGAACTTAGATGGGAATAAAGTAGCATAATTAGTACTAAAGAAACATCTCCTAGGAGGTAAAAAATGAATGCAGCCTACAACTGAGACCCCCATGTTTCAACTCAATGAAAAACTTTATATCAGACATTTTGAAACTTTGATTTATAAAAATTACAACTGTCCCATTGATTCCAGTAAGGTGAGAGTGATTTATTTCAGTCGAAGAGCTGTCCAGAGTTACATATAAGCATTGTGAGCTCAGAAATCCCAGTGGTCACGGTGTTAACTGCAGATGGTTCTCACATTCTTCTGGTAAGCTCAGTACCAGTGACTGCAGTATATTCTACTTACATTTACCAATTGTAATAATTTTATTCATGCACTATATAATACTAACCAAAGCCTGCCGGTCTCATTACCCCTTACAGTCCAGGACTCTTGCCACTGAAAGGGCACTTGATCTTTGCAGTATCAGATCTAGAGAAGTACTCTCCTATGACAGAATTTGCATTCACTTCTGAAGCAGTGAAGATTAAAAAGACCTATGGAACTACAGAATTATATTAATGAAACTATACACTGGATGAATACAGATTCTGCCACTCACTGAAAGAAGTATCTAGCCTGATGGAAAAAACACAAACAATTATTAAAAACCTCTTTAAAAGCTAATCTAAAAACGTACCAAGATTCCAAAAGAGAAGCAGTATCAAACACTTTTTAATTCAAACCCATTTTAAATCCAATTCCTTAATCCTTAAATATTATCAAGATATTCTTTTAGAAGGGAGAGCTGAATCGTTACCTATAAAGAAAGTAACAAACAGACTTGACCAAACACCAGTGCTGTACAATCAGATGCTGAAATGGATGTGTTCCAATAACTATATCCTAATGTAGATAAAAAAGCTTATTGAAGTCCAACTTTTTTTCTGAATACGCTCATATACATTTACCAGCATATATAGACATAGATTTCTCTATCATATCTACTTATTAACATTCAGTCTTTATTTTTACACAACTGATCAGTGTACTCCATCCCTCTCACATGCTTGCTACAATTCTTTTGTTCCCTTACAGTTTCAGTGGATTTTTCGTAACATATGAATCACTAAGTTTTCTTCCCTCTTTGCGCTGACTTCCAAGACAAATTTTATGGTTTTACCAATTTTACCAATTTCAGTATTTCGCGGGTCCAGCTAGGCAAAAGACAAACCAGTGACACAGCTCAGGGATGTAACAGGAGGGAACACCCTGACAAATAGTACAAATAGTAAAGAATGGGTTTGCAATTAAAGGATAGAACTGAATCTTCAAACATGGAGTTCAATTTCTATCTCTTCCAAATGCTCCCCGTGTTATGCTCCATTGCTATAAGAGAGAGAAAAACTACGTCTCTGAACTTTCCTGGGGATGGAGCCACCTTACCCTAGTCTTGTGCAGCAGCAGTATTCCTGTTCAAATCTGGCCTTTAGACATCATCACAAAATGAGCCATAAATACATCTGCTGCCTCAAATAACAGGACATATTTCAAAAACAAGCAGCTCTCTACCGAGGCAAAGCAGAGAGAGAGGGAGACTGAAGTAAACAAATACAATCTTCAATGCAAAGTTCAGTGGATTAGATATTTCTAGTCTGACAAAAATAACCCTGTGGTGCTGCAGTGCTCAAATCAGTGCACAGAAATTCGTGGCAGCTGTTGAGAGCATCATTGAAGAGGGGCACAGGGAAGGAAACTGCTGTTGTACTATGAATCAAAATGTGTCTTAGGAGCTTTCATTCAACATTCCTGAACAGAGATCTCCACAGCAGTCAGCGAAAGCTGGATTCCCTTTCTCCACTCTGGTTTTAGCTGCAACCCTGTAATGGTAGAAGAAGTAAGAAACTGAGGGTGTGGATGTGGAAGGAAATCAAGAAGCAGCTCGAGCTGGGATAGTTAATTTTCCTCCTTAGTAGATTGTACGGTGCTGTTTTGGATTTAGGATGAGTATAATGCTGATAACACACTGACGGCCAAAACCGGCCAAAGGGATATTTCACATCATAGAGTACCATGCTCAGTATGTAAACTGGGGGGAACTGGCAAGCAGCTGCCAATGACTGGTGGCACCTTCCAAGAGGTGATGGCTCCACACCTGCCCAAAGCACAGCAGGAGGATAAACAGGAGAGAAGGAAAGCAGCTAAGAAAACCACCTGTCTTGATTCCCTGCCCTCACTGTGGCCATGTGAGAAGAGCTGCTTGGCTGTGTGAGCTGGCAGTGCACCAGCACTGCATGGTGCAGAAGAATCTGCTGGATCACACCTGCATCTACCAGCTACCCTCTATCCAAGTGCTTTAATTTGGTTTTGGCTCTCTTGCACTACTTGTTTTGGACAAAAAGAGCAGGTCAGGTCAGACAAACCTGCTGCTGAACAATTATCTTGGCAGCTCTTTATTTCTTTATTTATTTTTAGTACCACAATGGGGCTTGGTGGGCACTGCTGCTTTTTGGGCTCATCCCATAAGTGCTTCTAGACCCATCTCAGCACCTTCTTCTGAGGGCCTTCAGCTCAGACTGCTGAGGTGAGGATTGTCAGCCAGTAGCTTCACTACATCAAACAATTATTATCACTCTGAGCGCTCTTTTCATTAGCCAAACATTTCTCTACACCCTTTTAAGCTGAAACCAACACTTCTACTTAATAGAATAGCAATTAACTTGAAATACTTGGCTTTTTACTGCAATGCATCACTCTTTCACAGTCTGATATGCTAATAAAAATTGTATGCTAACAATGTATAAAATATCATCTCTGATTTTAAACTAAACCAAAATTTATTGTCTCCAACAGTGCAATACTGATCTACCCAATGAATATTAATGTAATAACTTCGGTAGCAGACTCTTATGCCATCAGGGAACTAAATCAGAGTGGAGCAGACCATACAATGCACTGAAGAAAAGCTCAGGTTTTTTCTGTTTCAATAGAATTTCAATTCTACTCAAACTTGAATGCAGCTCCAGACTGAAAAGTAAACTTGAAATGATAAGGTATTTTTTGCTACCTGTCAGCTCTCATACCCCATAAAATATTCCATCAACCCTCCAGTAAACAAACTAATTGGCAATCTTAGAAACCACAGTCCCAAGTCCTTTTATTTCTTCTAAGGCATCATTAGCAATTACAGGATGCCGGCAGGACAAACTGCGTTCTCAGTTGTATCTCTACAACCCACGTCTCTCCTGCTTGTGCTCTTAAACCTTACCCACTTCCACTGAAAATGCAAATCTTTTCAATTATGACTGTAGGGATAATGGTACAACATTAGTGCAGTAAAAATGCCCATTTACCTCAACAGTGCTTAAACTCCAAGCCTTGCACAGGCATGGATAAACACAAATTAACTGCAATGTTTAAATGCTTAATATATTGAGCAATCACCAACCAAAACCAAGAGAGCAAACAGCACTGCTAAACTCCCTAAGGAGTTACACCCATCCATTTCATCTGAAAAAGGAAGCTGATGCAATGCAAGATGACATGAGAAAGTGATGATTGATTTAGTTCCTCTTGAATAACAAAGTACTCCCTAACTCCACAAAGAAGCAGATAAGTGCAGGAAGTAACTGAAGTACTGAGACAAAAGTTACCAGCAAACAAAAAAAAAAAAGGAAAAAGAAAGAAAAATCCAAGTATGGTGGAGCAGACAGAATTATACTGGAAAAAAAGCTAAATCTCAAAGAGCTGTACAGTTCAAGTGTCTTCTCTGATTTCAAGTCGTGTACTTCTTTTTCCTGTTCAAACTGGACAAGGACATGGTCTACCTTACTCACAAGTTATTGTTATATAGCCAATTCCAACTCTATTCATTATTCATTTACTGATTTGGAATTTCATCTTGCAAACAAGCTGTTATTGAAAATCTTTCGAGAAGTGTCTCTTGTGACCTTTGAGATGTCTTCTTAAAAGAAATGTAATTCTGAAACACAATTGTTCAGCAGACCTTGCACACTGATGTCTCATTGAGTAAACCTAATTAAGGTCAAAGTTAACTGCTCTTTTGTTACTCTCTGATACTAGAAACTAACCCAGGAATAAGACATTTTCAGCTTGAATAAGAAACACAATTACTGGAATAGTGGATGCTTGTGCTGCCATTAATGCATTACAAAACACATCCACCGAAAGTTTGACTTGAAAAGCTTCACATTATTTATTTATCCATCCTATTGACAAATTGTACTTACTAATAAAATTTATTAGAAAACACATTCACTTGAACTAAATATGTAGAAGAGAAAGTTAAAAGTATCAAGATATAAAAGTCACGAGAACAAAGAGGTAGCAATACTAATGGAAGACAAACTGCCTGTCTCAGCCAACACACCATTTCTGAAGAACCTGAGAGCAGGACAACCAAGCTGAAGGAGATTTCTTCACACATGACACTATCAGAGCTCCATCACACCCACTCACTCCATCACACCACCCAACGCACTCACTGTTTATGTCCAAGTGCTTTGGACATAAACAATTCCGTGGCACACATCAGGATCCATACGTAAAAAACATGGGAAAAGTTTCATGTATGCATTGCTTTACCTTAACTTTAAAATACAGATTGTATCAAGACTGTACCATTATGTGGTCTCTGAAGTAAAACATATGCAAACTGTAGACAGGTTCACTTCCTGTATTTCAATTTTATGATACTTTAACTGCACCAAATTAAAAAAATGGTAGCACTGTAGTACAAGTGCAAAAGTATTATGTTGAACCAGAGCAATTCCTCTGAACAACATGGCCATTTACAGCACTATCCCAGTATAATACACATTTATAATAGAGTGCCTGCTGAGATAAATTAGTCATACTGCAAATAGCCATCAGGGATATAGAAAGTAATAGTTTCTCATGACCTGTTACATGTGTACAAAAGCAAATGACTGAAATGATGTAAATATTAAGATGGTATCTTTAGCAGGCACTCCTCTGCCCTGGAGGGAGAGCGACGGGAACACCGTCTGTGCACTCACAGCTTCCTCTCCAACAAGCAGTTCTGCTGGTTAAAAAGGCACCAGAGAAGGAGGATAAACACATTGCTCGGTCACTAGGGGTTAACACCAGGAAGGTCAAAGGTCAGCTACAGCTGAATTAGCCAGCTAGGCAAAGGGAAACACGAAGGGCTTCTGCAAGCAATGCCAGCAGCAAAAGGAAGTTCAAGGGAAATGTAGGCCCAGAGATTACTGGAGCAGAAAAGCAGTATGGAAAAATTTGCTTCCAGACCCCTGCAAGGACCACTACAGTTTTGGAAACTTTGGGCAGTTGACAGTGGGTAAGTAACTGGTTAGAGACTCACCAGCAAAATTCAATGTATTTATTCAAACACCTCGGACCAGATGGGATTCATCCAGGGGTGCCAAAAGAGCTGGGTGATGTGATTCTGTGGCCATTATGTATGAGAAAATGCGCATGATCAGAGTTAAGTCGGCAGAGTTGGAAAAAGATTAATATGCCTATTTTAAGAAAGGCAAGAAGGTGAACCAAGAGAAAAACAGGTTGGTCAGCCTCATCACAGTCCTTGTTCAGGCAGGAAACATTCCTTGGAGTCTACTTCCAGACACATGAAGGACAAGAAGGCAATCAAAAAGACTCAACACAGGCAGACCATGCTTCATCGAGCTGACTGTTTTCTGTAACAAAAATAACCCGCTCTGTGGATGAGCAGAGAGAGGTGAATACAATATATCTTGACTTACTAAAATTTCTGACACTGTGACTCTCCCATACTCACTTGAGAGTTGAGGAAGTAAGGGCTAGAAGAACAGACTGCTAGGTGTGTTGAAAATTGGTTGGTTGGACTGACAGTCCTGTGGGGACTTTACAACTGCTCTGGTTATCAGCAGAGTACCTCAGTATCAGTAGCAGGCTGATATTGTTCAGTATCTTCATCAACTACTTGAGTGATAAAACAGACCCCTCAGTAACTTTGTGGACAATAGTAAATTACTTTTTAGCTCTTTCTCTCCCTGAGAGATTCAGTTGAGAATCCAATGATGTCCTAGTACTCCTTAAACTGAGGACTGGGACCACAGAAACTTCATCACGTTCAACTGCAAGTGCAAAGTTTGGTCTGTGAGCAGACAAACTCCATACATCACTGAAGCCTGGGAATCGACTGCTTGTGCAGCAGCCCTGCTGAAATGACCTGAGGTCACAGTGCGCTCCAAACTGAATAGGAACCAGCAGTGTGCCTTCTTCACAAATAACACAAACACCATACAGAAGGCATGTGACCCACAATGAGAGGTTAAGGGAGCTGGCTTTGTTAGTGTGGCAAAGGGGAGGTCAAGAGGCAATCTAATAGCAGCCTGCAGCGGTTTAAAGAGCTTCTGGAGTGCTGACAGACCCAAATTCACTTTGGTAGTAGCAGAAATGCAGCAAGTGGCAAACATCAAACTGCAGCTTGGATGCTTCAGATTTGACAAATGTGATTAACAAAATTCTAGGCAGCAGTGGAACATGCTGTCCAGTGAGATGGTGCAGCATCTATTCTTGAAGGTTTTCAAGACCAAGTTGGACAAAGCTCAGGTTCACCAGAGATAGTGCTGGAAATGGTTTTGATTCAAGACTTCCAAAGACCCTTTCCGTCCAACTTTTCTAGATTTAATGAATGCTATTGTTGCCCAGCTCGCTCACACAGCCCTCCTGCCAGGTCACAGAATCACAGAATCATAAAGGTTAGAAAAATCCACCAAGATCATCAAGTCCAATCTGAGATGCCTCAGCTCACAGAAGTGCATCAGGTAGGATTAAACACAGACATTTTCCAGGCTGCATAAATTAACCAAGCTTGTTTTGGATGGAACAAGGTCAGGAAATATCTTAAATAAGCATATCTGTGGGAAGATCTGAGAAAATAGTTACTTGCAGCACTACAGCCATGATAAGAAATTGAGGATGGGCTGGAAAAAAAGCTGCAATATGTTTCAGAGTTGGCAATAGGTGCTATGTAAGTAGCCGTACACTTCTTAGCTTCTGCCAGGATTGCTCTCTACACACTTAAGAACTTTACACCTTCCTTACCTCCTTGCAGTGGCTCTACAAACAGCTGCAAGAAGTTGTGTCTTGTCCTCTTTTTCACTGATTTCCAATCAAACAGGCAGGTCTAGCTCACTGACATGCATTACATTTCTCAAACAGTCAAAGTCATCAGATCCAGAGTTTAAAATTCATCACACTACATCCAAGCAGAAATGCCAACCATGCTGACGCTGTCTTAACATTGCAGCCAAAGGTCTCCAATAAAAGCAGTTTAAAAGCTGATTAACACAATCCAATTAGCTGATTAGTCAAGATCCAATGCATGTAAGTATGCAGAGTGCAAAGCTAGTAAATGGTGTCATGATAGTGGATAAAGAGGTAAGAACTGTCAAAACTTTAGCTAATAGCTTCTGATGGTGTGACACTGGCAGAGATAAACCAGTGGCTGAAAATCTATCAAAAGTCACAAAGAGTAAATCATAGACAGCCCAGTGATGCTGTGTTTGGTACATTCTTTCCAAAGAAGATGAAATCAACATTACTTTTTGTCTGAATCTGCCAATGAAATTATGGGTCAACTGGCATGTCATTTTTACTTATTTAAAACAGGTTAATCTGATCTACTTTCTACCACACTTAAGATATATCTGTGCAGTGAGACACCTAGACACAAAGCCACTAGTTACTGGTAAGCTGCTGAGACAAACTGGTTTGGTCCTTCTGTCAAGCCTCAGACTGTCCAAAGACTGTGTGGACAGAGTGAGCAATGCAAAATATTTCTAGGGGTTTGTCTCAACTTTGCCACCTAGAAGTTGTGCATCTAGGTCTCAGCTAATAGATTAGGCTACTTTAACCACCTGTCTAGAGAGAAGCTTCCAGGTATGTTTGAGTCCTGTGCAAGATGGATGGAATAAACCCACTCTTTCACCCCCTTCTCCCACCAAAGGAGCTACATCTCTCCACTTCTGCCATAGGGAAGAAGCCATTTCAGAACACTGTGACAAGTGGCCCATCATGGGGGAGGTTTCGAGAGTATTTTCATCTCCACCTCTACAGCACAGAATCTGTTTATGCAACTGTGTGCTGAAAGAGAAGATAGAAGATAAACACTAGATAAAAATATTGTTTAACTAAATTTTTCAGCCTCTTGGAAGTGTGATTCTGAAGCCAAGAATTTATCATCCAAGGTTATGAAAAGATCCTGAACATGTTCATGCATAAAGGAGATGCACAACACATATATGCATATGCACAACCTTATCTATGTTGCTCAGAGCAAGATTGCACTTTCAATTGTCTAAAACTGAAATGCTCTTCCCCATGTAAATTAAGAGAATGCTGATAGAGAAAAAAACCTCATGGGATCAGATTTCAGAGGAGTGCAAAATTTGCCCAAGAGTTTTCATTTATGTGAAATCACTATTGGAAAATTAATTTCCAATCCACAATATAAAATTTGGCTATAGATTTTGCTGTTGCTATGTAGTCAAACCTCTTATTAACATCAGGACCTCTAAAAAAAACGCCAAAGGAACCGAACGTTCCTAATGTAAAGAAGACCCCCAAATACCTCCTAGAGCTCAGACACACTGTCTGTATTTAATAAATTATTGGCTGTTGTGTAACTCTGCTTAAAATTTATCTATATCTGTACTTATTTCACCTAAGAATTCTTTCAACCATATTTAAAACAAAGGTAGGAAATGGGAACAGAATTGTAAATAATTAAAATTATTTCTTTTGACAGAGAGACAGGAAATCACTGTTTTAGTTTCTAAATCCTGAGTTTAAGGAGTTCCCTTCATGAGGAACATTCGCTCATTTTTTAGTGGGAACATGCTTCAACAAAGACAATGGAAAAGGGTGACAGTAAATGGCAATTAGCAACACCAAGTTTTATATCAGAACATGTTTTTTGCTCAAATGAACTGAACAGTGACAATAATGAAGTTTCACTTTCTTCTCTCATGTGCTACGCATTTGTTGAAGACACACTCCTCTCCATTCCCAGGTTTGCAGAAGGTTAAGCTAACCTCACAAAGACGGCTCTGGAAACTGGAACTGTCACACAACCCATCAGAACCCAAAAAGTCATTATCAAACATTGGCCCTTCCCCAGACTGAATACTTGGGGCTGGATTTGTGGCACAGTTTTAATTTCATGTTCCAAGAGGAATGCTTCAGTGAAATAAAATTCACCCCCCCCCCCCGTAGCTTATTCTACAGGCCAGAGAGGAACATAAAAGGAAATGCGTAACTCCCCTAAAAAGCCATTCAGCAATCAAAGCCTTGCTAATGATAGGGAAGGAAACAGAAGATTTTTCTAATTCATGACCCAAACTTAGCTTTAAATTATTAGGATGGCAAAAATAAGAAAAATTACAAGCTGCTTCACTTGACACTTAACACAGTACAACCTCAGAAGCAAGAAAAAAGAGAAAATAAAAAACTGGAGCACTGTACTTCATCTAGAATCAAATACCATGTATTACGGACAGCTCTCTTCTTCCAGGCCCATCTAACACTTCTTGCTAGGTTCCTTCCTATTAAATATAACAGTCTTCTAGTCCTTTTTGTGGAGATCAGTGTGCAAGGGGCAGAGGTCAAGATGCAGAGTAGATACCATTAAAAGTCTGACAAGGTACAGAACGTGTAAGACCATGAATTGCTCCTGCAACTGGTCATTTTCAGATCTGAGTAGGGTTAAAATTGAGGGTATTTAGCACTTACCAAAACTAAAGCTGAATTTAAAAATATAGCACTGCTTTTAATTACAGCACTCAGATCCTTCTGGGGTGGGTGCTAATGACCAGGTATTTTGTACTTCAAGCGATGTCTCCCTCCCAGGAGGCATCAGCTGTACTCCCTCAATTAACCTTTCCTTGCAGCTACTTTTAAAGAAATGAAAAGGCCTTAGAGCTAAGCAAAAAAACCCTTCATAACAATAACAAAAAATTTAAATTATATTTTAAAAATCACTCTGGCTGCTGCACTGCTACTGAAGCATCTTCCTCATTCCTAAAATTAGTGCAGCAAATATTACACCTCAAATTCCTATAATCTTTCCTGAAAGTCTGCTTCATAAAAAAATGAATTCAGAATAAAGAGTGAGATTTTTAAAAAGTTCTTGCAGCTTTTCTAACAATAATCAGTATTAATTTTGTAGCCATCTAACCCTAAAATACCTTTTGAAACATTTTTATCTATCTCTTTGGAAAAGCACATCTCCCTCCTGCTTTCCCTTCTCCAATCCTGAGATAATCCTAAAGTCATAAACTTTTAGAAAAACGGCATCACACACTTTGCTCTGCATCCACAAGGCCGCTGCCATTCATTCAATTTAAGAAAAGCAAGTAATTATTGCGAATTGCAAATAAAACTGTATTTTACCCTTCCTCTCTTGGTTTTTCAGCACTGTTTGCCTACCACTGTTTTCAGTATCATGTGTATACTAATTAGTAATGCTGCTTTACAAATAAAAGTGTTGTGAGATGATAAGAGCTTTAAAAGACAAACATAAATTGTAAGACTGAAACAAGTTTGTGACTAATTCTCACCATGAGCTTAACCATTGCATTGCTCCAGCATTGAAATAGATCAGTGTGTACAGGCACAGCAATTGTAATTGCATATAGGCTTCTTGGGGATTAATTGCTACATTACTGTCTTCAGTCAAAGTGATCTGGTCATTTTATTAAGTTTCATAGGACACCAGGCCTGAGACTACGTAATGTCCTTTATATCATATCCTTATTTTCCCCAATATTTTATGGAAATGCACCTTTTTGAGAAGTGTTCAGTGCTGGCTGGAAGAAATCAAGGGACAGACACTGTGCCATCTCCCTCGCTCATTCATTATTTCTCACATTTAATCGAGTACCTAATTCCTACTGCAACTTTATCTGGTTTCTGTTTATGACTATGACTCATTTTCCACTGAATTAAAAAAGCCTTTAGCACTCCATATCTCCTCAGTGAAGGAATTTGTACACTGTAATCTAGCTCTCCCTCAAATTCCTTTATGACAAAATAAGCCTGATGTCTTTCTTACATTTATGGTATAAGACTCATTCATTACTCAGGCCCTATCTCTGGTGTCCCTCTTGTTTGCTTTACCTTTTACAACTTCCTTTTTGAAGGAGATGGGGACTGACTCAGTTCTCTAGTACCAGTTGTACCAGAGACATGCATACTGGAAGTCATCAGTCTACTGATAGTCTCTGCCCTACTTACATGTTCCCGAAGTTTATAAGCTCATTTTGTAAAAGCCTCTCTCGAGTTGTGTTTTCACTATCAGTCTTCAAAAAAATACCAGTTTGCTGGGACACTGTAGTCCCATTCTGACACAGTCAATCAGAGATCATCCTTTAAGGCAGGAACTACTTTAGAAGGTTTTTTGGGTTGGTTCAGATAAGCAACTGCCTTGTCCTCCTTACTATATACATCCACTAAAGACATCATCAGCAATTTTGGGAACTTCAAGATTATTGATCAAAGCTTCATTCCTCTACAAGCCAAACAGCCACAAACCCAATTCAGTCTTTATTTCTCATAAGTACTTTCTGGTAAATGTCATACTACTTTTCAAACCTATTCAGACCACCACACTATCATCTGTTTCACATCGAAATTACACTGAAAAAAAAATCTGCAGAAAATCAGCAAGTAGGGCCAATCCAGTTTCATTCCAGCTCTTTTCATCGCTCAGGCATTTTGAAAAGCCACAAAAAAAAAAAAAAAAAAAAAAAAAAAAAAAAAAAAAAAAAGCAGAGCTCATCAACAGTCACCAAGAGACTCAAGTGAAACAGAGTATAAAGCAAAACCAGGGAGAAAGAGAAAAGCAACTGTGGTGCACTGAAACAACAGCAAAAACTGCCAGTGCCACAACTTCCACGATGGATTAACTGTGAAGTTTTACTGCAGCTAAAAGCACGTTGTGTGGGAAGACTGTCCTGATTCATCTTAGTGTTCTGCCACCTTGCAAATGAGCATTTTGCAAATCCTTATGGTCACAAAACCACACCGAGTGCACCATTCATATTATCCAACACATTAGAAGAACTTTTCTAATCTATTATGTAGCATTAGAAACAAGTAACCAAAGAAGTGGTAAAACTTAAAAGCCCATCAACAAATATATGACTGATAGAAAGTACAATACTTCACTTTCCTCCTTAGCTGTGAGTCAAGGGCTTCTCTGCATCTTAAGGACTAGAGATTTTTAAAATCTGAAATCCTACAATCCAATATGATTTTAGACTTTGAACATCTCCAAGTTTTCTTTCCCATCTAAACAGTGTCTTAAGGCTATAAGGGTTTTAAGTGTCTTAAGGCTTACATTGTATCAGCTGCACTCTCAAAAACAAGGCTTAAAATTTGTGACTTAACAATGTGGGGAAGGCCATAGAAAGGATTTAAGAGTTTGGTTTGTTTTTAAGAGCAATGCATAACTCCATAACTGGCAGTCAAGGCAGCATGAGAGGAGGAGGAAATAGGACAGAGGAGAGAGTACAGGGAACTGCTTTGAGACGGGGAGTACTGAGGACCACAGAAACTGCAGCTGCAGATACTGGGGTGAAGCATAAGGCGAGGAGATGAATGTTATGAACCCATAGCAAATCAGGTTTCCTTGCAGTTCTGCTCATGGAAGAACTTGCACTTGATCATGATGATTGCCCAATTGAGGAAGTAGTACATTCATCCTCTCTGGTGCCAGGCATAACTGTACATCTAGCCAAAGACTCCATTCATTGTCCTTTTATTCCTGCAATTGTGAATCATCTCCGCCTTTGCATATTCATGCCTGAGCCTGCAATTAACCTGCCAGCCATGTTACTCACAGGTAGAAATTGCCAGGTTCCTTTCTTATTATTTGTTCATTTTTGTTTGGGCAATGAAGACAGGGTAAATACATCTAAACTCACATGGTATTCTATATACTCTCTAGCCTATACCTGATTATTAAGAGCAAATGATCTTATCACACTCGGATACAAAACCAACATCCTATGAGAGAACAGCACATCTGAATCAGATACTAAAAGCCATTTAAGAGTGTCTTGAACTTTGGAACCAAATAAAAGGAAAAACAACATGCAAATCTCTTACCAAATAGTCTGTGTTATAAAGAATGAGTGTCTACTTAGCAAAATACATGTAAATACTTGTGTTCAGGTATCAAGTATTAAAAATGAGGTCTTCTGCAAGTTCTGTCTTCCTATCAGCGTTGGCACAATGCCAACTGCTCATACTTCTCAAATACTATGAATTTAGCAGTGCAAATTTGAGATTAGCTGGGGCATTGGCCCTGTTTTCAAGAGATTCTGAGTCCTAAGTTGTCATCTTTAGAAACTTTCAGCCAGCTGTTCTTGGAGCACCAAACTGCCCACATAAAATTTGGATACACTAATCATCAGTTGTTAGTGAAGTCACTGCTTTATGTCACGTTTTCATCTCCTTTTTGTGAAGTGAAAACTTCCACATATCTATTCAGTACTCAGCGCTGAGATTCTCTGTTGCATGCCCATGACCCTAAAAGTTCAATTGCTTTGTAATTCTAAATACTCATGCAACAGAGTCTCTGCAGGCTTGCTAACAGCCTCACCTGGGATGCTCCACACTATCAAAGTACACTTCAGTCTTCAAAATGTATTGTTTGGCTTTGACTCTTTTCAACCTTGTATTTCAGTCATTTTGAATTACTAGGGTCACTTTCTTGCAGTGAGGTGATTTGAAAGGTACAGGTAAGGTAACAACATGCTTTTACACTGTCAATGAACATTTTGACTACAACCCTAAAAACATTCTCATAAATCTTATTGCTACACAGAGTTGAAAGAACCTGAATGCCTGTGTTATATGCAGACTAACGTTATGATGTGCAGACTGAACACAAAGAACAGCAACCACACTGCCGGAGGTAAATAAGGCAGAGGGAGGCTCCTCTTGCACTGAAGCAGCTTTGAAGCTCGCAGCATTAGTGGCAGGTCTAGACTAGCACCAAGCCCATCAGTAAACAAAAAACATGTAGGTAAAATTTGGGATTATCAGCCTTACAGTGCCTCTTAAAACAATTATTTCATTGTTGATACGCTCCATGGCTTTCAGAATCATGCCTCCTGTTAAAAATCCTCATGTGTAACATAAACAAAAAAATATAGGAAGTATTATATATATATAAAGCAATTAATAGCTCTGGGTTGATTATTTCACAACACTTTACACATCTGATTTCTCAAAGTCATTTAGTCATGTTTTGCTTCCTTATAATAAACATTAGAACCAATTATAGACTTAAAAGTAAGTGATAGTTGGGACATGGAATTGAAGTCAATCTATTACTAAAAGTGTTCTCCTGACTGCATTGCAAATAGGGTGGGAAACAAAAACTTCACCCCTCCAATTAACACCATAGGAAGGGGAAAATCAGAATTAGAGTGACCTCATTTAGGCATATTATTATCATATAGATTACGCAGATTTTAAATTTTAAACCAAGAATGAAATATTTATTTCCACTTCTCATGTCCAATAGAGAAAATTACTTAGAAGTAGTTGGGGATTTGTCATGATCTTGGCATCTTGTGCAAGAGACCCATGGTATTTATACTGTTGTGGCTTCTCATACTACCCAAAAATAGTAAGCAGGTCACTCAGTAAATCATCCCTGAACACAGGATGAAGCTGTGCCGAACTGTTCTGAGTTAGGTTATTGAATCCGGAACGCTTCATTAAATTGGGAGTGGTGCTGAGGCTTCTGCCCAGAGATGGGAAACCACTGATTTCTTTCTGCTCAATTTTTAAGTAAACCAGTATATATGAAGTATATTTCAAGCAACATGTACAGTATGAAATATGCAATGAATTCCAAATTCTTTTTAAAAAGAGTTCAAAATTGTCATTTTAAGTTTGCATTAACAGCCTCTCTGTGATGAAAATTTTGTTAATATTGAAGTTGATTATACCGGGCTCATTCCTTAAGGCATTTGCCTGAACTTATGGAATAAATACATTTAGCATAAAAATCACTTTCCATAGCATGCAAATGTATGTTATTGCATAAAACACTCAGGTCTTATTTCATTAAAGGAAAGATTGAGTCTAACACACCCAGTGCTAACAGGTTGTCTCAAGACAATCTCCGGAAAGGACCTTTCTGTTTTGAAATGCAACACTCCCTGTCTCTGAAACTTTGTCTGCTTCATACCTTTTGCCATTTCCCAGCGTCACCCACCACTCTACCAATTAGGTTCAAAAAGCTGGAGGCACTTTCTCTTTCTTCCCTTGTCCAAGCTGTGTTCAAGCAGCGCTACTTCTTCACATCACTAGGGTTGTCTCCTTTCCAAAACAACACAAAAATTGTTCCTCGCATCCCACCAGCTCTAACTATGTAGGTCTAACTATGAGGGAAGGCTGCAAGAGCATAATGATTTCTGAAGTGCCCTGGGGTCTCCAATGCTCTAAGAACCTCTGGCTGGACAATCCTAAGAACTTCTCTAGGATTTCTGTCCTCTAACAGCATTTAAACTTGCTATTGGATAAATGTTCTCAGAAATCACTGTATTTTTTTCATACACGAAGTTACCTAGTTACATCAAGCCCAACTACCATTTTTCCCAAGAGTAAATGTGCCAAGAAATATAAAGTCCAAAACCTAAATACCATCCACATGAACTAGACAACTTGCCTTAGCCAGCAGCTCTCCAACTTCATTCTAATTCTGAGGATGCCAATGATGACTGGAGCTTTCCACAGACCTTCAGTGTTTTCTCTCAGTGGAGATCTGATTCAATGTTTTATGTACTTGGTTTGCAGTAAGATCTGTGCAGAATGGTTCTGCTGTATATTCCTTGCACTCCCAAACCTCCTACTGCCACTCAGAGTCACTCCTTGAGTACAGGAAACACAGCAGCCATTTCTAAATAGTATCTTAACACACAAAACCATATTTTCCGTGGGGAAATAATACACAGTTTGTGCATGTGAGCAGAAATCTCAAAATATTCCTTGATTTCAGTCTCATTTTTGAAAAGCCTGAAGCATTGGTAAATAATCTCTTTCCTCAGCAGCAGAATTATGATTCTGAAGCCACACATGCCCAGCTGGTTTTGCTGAGCAGAAAGCAAATGGGAACAAGAAATTTCATAAAAAGCATTATCTTTAAAAATGGTGTTTTAACATCCTGAAGCTTGACCATCACTTCTGCAAACAAAAGTATTTTGTACTACACAGGACATAGACTAAGAATGAGTAAGGTTTTCTGAAGTGGTAAATGGTGGTTTGTGCAGTGATTATCTCACAAGATTTCCAGTCCCAGCTCGAACATTATGGGCAGCATGGCAATAAAACATCAGACTATAAACATGGTTAGTCAAGAAAAGAGACATGCATATAAAAATATTTATAAACAAAGCTAGAATACCACACCTTCCAAGTTCTGTTTTTCTCTGAAACATTTATTACCCATTTAAAAAACAGGATATGAACAGTTTACGAGGGGAGTGAAAGCGTGCGGGGCTGCACATGATCATTTCCTGTCGGGCTTCACCAGCTACTTCTGTGACCCGTGCTAATCAACAATCAGAGATAGGAAATGCCTTTCAGAAGTGTTCCACTTCTGAATTCCAGAGAATTCAAGACAGACTTTTAATAACAAAACCCAAAACAAAGGTATTTATCCTGGATTCCAGTATTTTGTGAGGGTCCTCAGTACCATTAAAAATTTATGCTTTTGTCTGAGATTTCTAGTTTTGTATTACTTTTATACTTGTTGAAGTCTTTGTAAAAAATTATGGATGTTTAACACTTGACTCCTCTGGATGTGGAAAAGATTTTCATCTCATAATTAAATTTCAGTAAACTGAATATGTTTCTGAAGATCCTTTTCATTATGAAGGATTTTCCCTTCAGAATTTAAACTGTAATTTGCATTGGACAATTACTACTGTATGTACTATTACTACTATTATATATAATCCTTCTAAACAAGCAGGAGACATATACATGTGACACACATCCTAATCCATGCTTTCAAATTTGTTTTGAAAGCTTTCTTTTACCAAGAAAGAAAAAGCAAACATCCCAGGAAGCACCAAGGTATTCCATACAGCTTTTTTCTCTTGGATAAGATGGTATTTTCTTTCTTTTTTGTTTTTTTTTTAATTTCTTTTTCAATTCCATCTGTGTTGTAAGAAACTTTAGAACATAAACCAAAACGCCAGTGTTTTTTTTTAATCAAAATTCTTGCAAAAGAAAGATGACTAAGGTACAAAAGGCATTGTTGCCCAGCCATTCCCTTCACTGCAGCCAGGTGCTGCCTTCAAAATCTGTCCCTAAATTCTACCAGTGTTGTATGGGTCAATGCAATAAAGAAATCCAAAGAAGTAATTCAGCTTTCAAGCACCTACTCTGACTCAATCTGGTACCCCTGTGATAGTGCTACTTCAACCCCAACCCTTAAAATTTTGCATGTATACAGCCTAGTGCTCCAACAGCTGCTCATGTGAACAATACAATTAGAGGATTTGCATATTACAAATACTGTTTTTCCAGAATAACTCCTCTCGTCTTCCTGACAGTGAACAATGAACTCTATCCCACATTACCAAGTACTCACCTTCACTCATTAACTTTCATTATGCATGAGAGCAGGGCCACTGCAACTCTCTCGTGCAGCATGTTCCCTTGAAAATCGCAACTGGGCACAAGGAAACACAAAAAACTTTCATCTGAAATACTTGTAGATTTTAAAGGCAAAGAAAAATGCTGAAAATGTCCATACAGAAAAAGCCAGGGTCGGCTTGCTATGCTTTGAAAATACACATCTGCTTCCTACCTAGGATAAATTTCTTCATCAATTCATTTACTCTTATCTGCTACTATCCAAGTGTCCAAAATTTTCTTTCTTGCCCTCCTATTTTCTCCCTCTTCTATACTCTCTCTATTGGCTTTTTCTTCTACAAACTGTTATATCCATTCATGAGTAATTTTTTTCAATTTCCTAATATTTAAACTCCTATGTTCATCTTTCACCTTTCCATACCCCTAGGTCTAGACCAATCTTTTCCCTTAAATTCCCCTTAGAGCTGGTGAGTATATTGGCTCAATGTTGCTGCTGGAAAGAAGCTAAGAGAAATTAAGACGCAAAAGCACCTAAGTTTGAGCATTCCCAAAAATGCTGTGCTTAAGATCTAAGTAATGCAAAGGTAAATGCATAAGTTCCTTAATTGCATAAACAGCAGGAAGAATGCATGAACATTAACATGTAAAACATGTCATCCACGAACTGCTACAGTGTACAATATCACTTATCACCTGAAATTTCAATCAGAAGTATGAAAAATACCTGAGACATGATGAAAAACTCACAAAACTCAGTAAATTCCACCTGGAAAGTGGGCCATAATTCCGTAACTTTTCTGCACCCTCAGTATTTCTCCTGCTCACTTAATTACATTCCAAACCCCAAATTTTGGCTAACACATTTGCATATGCTTTGTACTTCAAAGGCTGACTTGCCTATTAGCATAGCCTAGTTCCTGTTACTTGTATAAATAACTATGAACAGGAGTCACATTGATCTAGCTGCACTTCATTTCTATTGTCTGTATTGGGAATTCCTCAGATTCAAGCTCATGGAAATTTTTGTTTGGTTTGATATAATCAATTCTTGATTATGTGTTTCTACTGGGAAAAACAAGTCTCTCATTAATAGAAGAAACTAATTTTGTTAGGGAAGTTACAGATGTTTGTGGGCTCAGTGGTAGGTAGTAAAAAGTTGATGTCAAAACAAATGAACTGAGATACAAGGAATACATGCAAAGTATTAAATACAAAGACTAGAAGACAGAATTTGATCTGACTTTCAAATACTTTGGAAGAAAGACTTCATAGACATGGAGTTTTCTCTAAAAAGAGCTTGATTTTAACAGAGTTCACTTCATACATTTGAAAAAGTATTAGAAAGTTTACTTCATTTAGGACACTCTCTTTTTCCAAGTACAATAAAACTATAAAAGTATAATCTGTGATACATGGGCCAAGTAAGATGCATATCCAGGCTTGCTCAGTTCTAACCCATGGCAATACCTGAGGCCCCACAGCTAAACTTCAGGTA
The DNA here is from genome assembly GCA_013397935.1 of Dasyornis broadbenti. Taxonomy (NCBI): domain Eukaryota; kingdom Metazoa; phylum Chordata; class Aves; order Passeriformes; family Dasyornithidae; genus Dasyornis; species Dasyornis broadbenti. The sequence continues at coordinate 298,588 of VZRN01005249.1, forward strand.
AGTATTACGGCCACTGAGAAGTCGCTGAATCAGGCTTTTTAAAATGTCCTTTAAAAACACACAGCAAGGATTTTATCAGGATTTTTCCTTCTCAATCTATTCCTTGTTTGGCAAGGAATGTTTCTTCTGAGAAGTTGTGTTTTATTTCTGAAAGAGCACGCACTAAAAGTTTTCTGATGGCATCACCACATCCTGCCACTTACCATAATGGCACTTTGAAAGGGAGATTTAACATCCTCCTGCACGATGACCAGAACACCTCATTCTGTCAAGCAGGACAGAAAAGAAGGTAGAACACTTTCTCTTGGGGTGTGCAGGATAAAATTCATTTTCTGGGGTTTTTTTCTCTATGGCAATGCATCTACATACATTTCTAAATTTCTTCTAGAACTTCTCAGGAAATGTCACCCAGCTGAGGCTTACTCAGAGCCACTGTTCCATAAGGGTTTGTAGGCACTGCCTTTCTTTAACAGGAGAGCAGGAAGGATAGTGGACAGATGTGACAGGGCCTATGCCATCCACAAGGGCTTCCTCAGCATCCCCAGTTCCTTGGTATATTCTGACCAGCTGTAGCCCCAGAAAGTCCATTTGGATGAGGGTGATCCACTAAACAAATCAGGACATGTTCTTTCTTTGGTAATTAGCAGATGAAGTCTGGGCAAAGCTTGGTGTTTTGAAAAGTGTGCTTTCAACTTTCTTCTAGACAGAAAACAATGCACAATTATTAATTAATTTTAATACCTTTTAACTTAGTTTGTATAAACCATATATCCCATGTCAAAACAAGAACAAAGAGGAAGTTCCAGTTTCTTCACAGCTTCTACTGGGCATGCAGTCACCACCAGCATCGTTATGGAAATGACGCATCCTTTTGGAAACGCATTGACAAGCATCTCTTTGAACTGAGCTCCAAACTCAGGGTGAGTAATGGCAACATGCCCAATATGTTTGTGTGCTAAGCCAGTAAATGAGCCTGTCATCCTTGCATTTTCTTCCGTGCCCTAGTCCCCTGTGCCCTGGCTTAAAAGTGATTTATTACTCATCAATTGAGAAGACATACCAAGGAGGAAAAAGGAATAAACTTCAAGTACTTAGAAATTAGCATATATGTTGCCTTTTCTGCTAATCCAACTATGGGTTTTAACAGGAGAAAAGCCTTGTCTGACATATAATTCCCTAAGTTTTCAATTGTTACATGCATTTTTATATGCCAAATATTGTCTTCAGCATATGTATGTTCTTGGTGCTCTAGGAGGAGAAATTATCTATATATGGGAAAATGATACTTGAAAAACAAAAGACTAAAGACCCAAACACAAGAAATAGCAGAAGTACGATGGATATAACTTTTTTCATTTTTGCCATCTATCAATTACATTAAATGATATTTTTTCCAATTTTTTATTTTTTTCCTTTGGGAGGTCAAAACTGCTTTTAGAAAACAAAAGTGTGCAGTTTTCCACTTGACATTATTTTGGAAACTTGTACAAATATATGAAGGGGATGGATTGTTTGTTCCTTGACTGGCTTGCTGCTAACAGCAACATATGCAAACAGACCTGAAACTCAAATCACTCTTAAGAAACATGAATTCTTGTCATATTAATATTTCCTACATTATAATTCAGTCATCACTGCCTGTTAGTCAACTTCTAATATATTAAGTACATGTTTACAAAAAGATTAATTCCATGGAAAATTCCCATCAAAATGTTAATCTGTCAAAACAAGTAACATAGAAATAGCTGATACAGCTATCACATACTCATCAGAACTATCAGGGGGAAGATTGTGTTCAGCTGCATTTTGAAGAGAAACACACTACAGTCTTTATTATTACACTGCCAGATGCTCAGGTTTCTTTAAATGGAGTTAAGCAGAATAAATTTTAAAAACACAGTTTTATATATGCTGAACCAAACATTCCAGAAAGCACTGCCCTTTCTAAAACGTTAAGACTTCGTTCTCCCCTCAAAAAACAATTCCCAAGTCAGAAAGGTTTTTATAAAAAAATGTATTTCATATACAATAAACAGAACATTTTATTTGTAAACTGAGATTTTAGTTAACAGGCTTTTTCAATTCATATGTTTTGGAATGACCTATTTATATACCTGAATTAACAAAACTGAATTTGGATTTTTAATACCTCCTGCAGTTTCAACACTCCTTTCTTTCAAAAAATTGATCACAACATCCAAACACTTGTTTTCCCCAGTAACTAGTAAGAAGGTGCATTGATACACACCTCAGAGATTTTGCAAATTAGGTAAAATGCTGTTTTGGTAAAGGTTTTCACAGCCTTCACTGAAATATATGTGAAAAAGATTTTACTCTTAGACTCTTAATTTGTACTGAAGTTGAAATAATACTGGGCACTTAAGGGAAATTCTCTGAGGTCAGACCATGCTGTCAGCACCTAGCCTGGACAGAAGGTTGGGTGCTGCCTGTTCTAGGCTCCTCCACTACCTCTGCTGCACACCAAGGTCCTGGCAATCCTTCCAGTCCCTGCTGCCCTTTGTCATAGACGTTTTGGCTAAATATACACGCAGGCATTTATCCACCCTTCAAACACTTCCTCTTCAGATCAGTGCTTCACTGTGCACAAGGAAATGTTTCCAGTCACATCCTGCCCCTCTGTGAACTTGACTAGCCTTTACCACTCCAAGACCCTTCCAACCTAAAAAAGAAACAATAGGAGCAAGTTCACTTTCTGTAAGCAGCAGTCTGCCTAAGATTTAAGCCATAACTTACCTTATTTTTAAAACCCAAATGTAAAATTAGAATTAGACAGACTCATTTGAAGACTACACTTCACCTGCATAACCTGTGTACTACACTTGCTTGATCTGTGTTTCAGTCTGCCTGCTTTTCATGTTAAACACATTTTCCACCACAGGTACATTCTTACCAAACCTTCTGAATAAACCCTTTATGTAAACTGTGAAGCATTACTCTCAGAGCCCCACTTGCTCCTGATCATTTATCCTGCTGCAGATTAGGCTTTTGTTTCAGAGCTCCCATTCCTTGCTTTCTTCTGGGCTTCTTCCACCACTTCACAGGCAGCACCTCCCAATGAACCTTTCCTTCAAGATTCTCTTTATCCCTAGTAGCTGCATGTTGTTTCTCTGAATGACAATAAACTGCCTTCTTCATGCAGGCCTGGACCTTCTCCTGCTGAATAAATCTCACGTTTGTCACTTGTTGCGACAAACAACAGCATGTGACAACAGTGTACGGCGAGGCCAGCCAGGCTTTAACACTAGTGTACAAAACGTCAGGTCTGGATGTGGGTCCGCAAGACCAGGTGGGATCCCAACACTCAGAAACAGGGTTTCAATGGATGTCTCAACTCCAGAAAGCAGTGCAACTTGCCTCTGGAGTCTGCACTTCAAGGCTGGAAGGCAGGAAAAGAGACTGAAGCAGGTAAGCTCGGGAGCTGCTCAGTTAGAAGATATCTCAGTTTGAACAGGCACTAGTGAAAGGTCACAAAAACTTCAAGTATTGCCTTAGAAGTTTTCAAAGATACTGTTCTACAGTTCTGTTTCTAAAAATGACACATCAGACATGAAAGAGACTTGCTCACATTGCAGAATACATTGCATCATCCTAAAATAACCCCAGTGCAGGCAGAAAATTTCTTCATGAAGAATGACCCGATTATAGGAAAGAAATTTAAAAACCAGCTTTTCCTTCTATGCCCAAATGCTAATTATGCTTATATGTCTCAAAGAAATGTTAATCGATGAAGGCATATAAATTTTGCACCCCAACAAATATTCAACAACTGAAATGGTGTCAACAAAATGGCTTTTTATGTTCTTTACTTTGAATTTTTGACTGTTACGATACATGCAAAATTTGACACATACAGCTACATAATAGGCTTATCTCCACGTAAATGCAGTCCTCTTAACTTGAGCCCTTGTTCTTTCGCAAGACTGGATGAATAGTTTTGAACTGACACCTGGCACTCCACAGCAGCACTCTGTTTGCAAAAAAGTGGACAGAGTTAGGCACCTCTTGAACATACCCATTGCATATGAAACTCAGCTGGTTCCAACAGTGGTCCCATGCCATTCCCCATAGGTAAGGAACTAGACTGTTTCCAAAGAGAACTCCTTCCCATCCTATATTCTGCTGCACCATCCCAGCTGATCCACTAACCTCAGAGTGTGGGACTGGCATAGATTAGATTGTGAGTCAAAGTGTTCAAAAGAAAGGTCACTTTTCAAACACCAATCATGCATTGTCATCTGCCAGGGCCTCTCAGCAGCAGGTAGAAAGGCCTAGCCTAGAGTCTATTTCACACCAGATGAATCCACAGTCCCCAACAACCTTGAAGGCTTCACATCTTCCTAAGGAAAAGCTCTGCTAAACTGCTCTGAAGGTGTTTGATCTTGCTACTTTTAAATAATGGAAAAACATAGACATTTTTAGTGGTCCTAGGGAAGATGATACTGGCTTTTAATACTCGAATAATTGCTAGCCAGCTAACAGGATGTATCTCATTGAGAAACGTGAAGTTTGGATCCTTTTTTCTTATGTTTCTGTTCAATCCTTGACCTCAGATTTGTTACAGGCATAGACGCTTTTGGAATTGTTGTTCTTCCCCTACACCATTTCTACTGAAGATTCACTCAATGCCTCTAAGCCAGAAACTTCAGCAGAAAAGAACCAGGTTGGGGTTCAGATATGGATGATTCCTGGAGTGGAAAATAAAGCATTTTAAAGACATACAAATACTTAATCCTACAAAATGCATATATTGAGTAAAAGCGCCAAGAAACAGATTTAATCCTGAAGTCCATAAGATGCCAGAGCTCAAAGGAGCTGAAATCTATGGTCCCAATTAGTAAAAATACTTATGCACAAGCTTTGTATTAAGCACCAGTGTAATCCAATGAAGCTTATGAAAAGCATGTTGCCTCAAACAAGCAAAACTTGTGTTGAATATAATGGGAGTTCTGTTTATGCAAGGTAGAAAGGCTACCTTGAACAAAAATCCAGTATGGGAGAGTAATGCTAGGGCCAAGTGACTAATCTCTGTTACCCACATAAACCTTATTTCCCTGTTCAGAGAATTCTGTCCCACCTTTTAAGGTGTTTTCAGTCTGATGGATATAATAAACCTAATACTCCATCCATAAGATTTCGGGACATGAGATGTAGAGCATTTAATTCTATTATGGTTTTATCAAAAGAAGCTCCTTTCATTCAGTTAAGGATCAGAAAGAAAGCACTTCTAATCCAATGAATCTTCTAATTTTAGTAATGGAGACCTAATTTAATTTTAGACATGTAGATAAAAGGATACTAAAAAACGAGACATATCAATGAAGGTGTTGTTACAAGTACTGTAAACAACTGCCTGTTTTTTCTTATTGTCTTAAAGCCCTGGGTAAAAACGTCTTCACTGAAACTAGTTCCTTCAAGAGCATGCAAATAATGTAAAAATACAATAAACTTCATGGAGACATACTAATGATCCACGCTCACGTTCATAATTTCAAACAATGTCAGGAGCAACTACCTCGTTTATATTAAATCTTTAAAAAGAAAACAGTAGTGCTTCCTATGAAATTTTAGTGCCCATTTTCCTTTTCTACATGTCTTACTTGCAAGAGACCACCTCCACCTGCCTTTGCCTTCCCAAGCAAAGAGAATTTTGGATGTAAATTGGATTCCCCCCCCCCCCTTCCCCCATAATAGAGGGCAGAGGTGGGCATAACACTAAGCACCTGGTAATACATCACCCTGGTTGCTACGGCCACTTGTGTTCATCAAACATGTAAATGTGCTAAAAATGCACTAATTACTGCTTTCCCAAGGTAATTTTTCCTGTTAATATCTTCAGTTTGCACTGTGGCTACTAGTAGCTGCAGTCATCAACACAGTTGCAGCAGTAAGAAGCATCAGTAGTCTACCTGGGAATTTTAAGGCTACCGATACCTGGTTTTGGTATTTTTCTGAAAATTTCTACTATTTCACTGTCAAATGCTGCCATGTCAGTACATTCAAAATATCCTAGCAAATTACTTACATCCTGCATTTAGACATTCTGTATAATAAAGATTAAGTTAACTAAGCACTCTCAGCACCCAGCCATTTTCTAATTATGGTAAACCCGGTAACTTGTCAACAGGAATTCGCTTTCCATGATTAAAATCAAGACAACAGCTCTTATCAGAGCAGATAACACAGAATTTGGTCTATTTTCTAGCACAGCATCGATCAAAGATAAAGCCAAGTGCAGGAAAACAGAAACTTGTCTTGCAAGTAGGACAATATCCTACTAAACACAAATAATTATTTGAGAATGTTCATGTACTTCAGATATAAGTATATATTCACTTAAAGTGACAAATTTGTTCTTAGAATTCACACAGCAGTAAACAATCCAAGTCTGTAGCAGGTACTGCAGAGCCAACCCAAGTATGAAATAAAATTCTTGCTTCAAAAGCATTTAGATTCTTTTGACAACCAGTAAGAGGGAAAGAAGCAACTGGTGATACAATATGTCAGATTTTAATTTTTATACTCTGATGTAAAATCATCTTCTTTCAGTATTTTTCAAATTTACAGGGAAGAAACTTCCAGCTTCCCCTTAACTGCTGCTATTGAATGATTTTACACCATTTTGCAAGCCTGCATTTACTCAAGCTGACTCTCTACATTCAGTGGTGACTAATAAGGAAGGACTAATGAGCTTAATTCCCTCTTTCTTTTATGCTTTTAAACAAATAAAAGCCCACGCTTTCTTCCTTCTTTTCAACAGCAGAAAAGGAGGGGAGCACTGGCAGCTCAGGGCCAGGGTAAGGACAGATGAGAGACTGGCAGATGGAAACCTAATCCCTAGCAACCTTCTCCCACCCCTGCCCCCCTCTCCTCCCCAATTCCCCATCCCTTTCTCCGATTAAGACCTGCTGAAGCTGACAACATGCCTTCAACATCTTCTCTCCCATCCAAAAATGCAGGTCTGGGACCTCAAAAGAGGACAGTGGAGGCAGAGGGCCCAGGTAGCTGAACACTGACTTCAAACAGAAGGGAGAGAGGAAGAAAGGCATCCTGGCAAGTGGATAAAGGGAAGAGTAGGAAAGGGAGGCAAGGATGGGTGCTTACTAATTTCAGAATGGACCAGGAGATTACTGATGAGACTTTGGGCAGAAGAGGGGAGCAAAAGTGCACTTAACAAAAAAGTTGATCAAATGATTTGCAGACTGAAAACAAGTTGGTGTAGAGTTAAGAAACAAATGTTTTCATCTAGGTAGTAACAGGTAATTGGCAGCAAAATATTCTACAGTTCTACCAATCAAAACTTTCTTTTTGAAATACATACTAACATCTATTACCCTTAATACTTTTAAATAATACTGTAAGAAATTTGTCAGGATCCTGAAACATACAGCCTCGGGGAAGACAGAATCATTTCTGAAACTTCACCCCACCCAAACATCTTTTCAAATGGCCCTAATTTACATAGACATTAGTTAATGTACATAAGGAATAATAGGAGGGAATAGCCAGAAAGCAAGTCCACTCCCCCTCTGTGGGCCATGGCTGCACTCTGCTTGTGTCTGTCAATACACCAGGCCTCATTTTCATCTAAAATTGGTGTCATGCTGCAAAATGTAGTCATTCACTTCGAGAACTGCAATTATTACTGTGCTCACATGCAGCAAAGCACCATCTGGCCTGTTCACAATGCAGGCACAATGCAGGAAGAGTGAGCACTGATGTAAATGGTTTTCCAGTAATACTGAATTCCTCCATAAAAAGATCGTACAGTTGTATTTCAGTAATTACTCACAGAATCAAGCACTCTTAGATGTCAATGAATACTCAAAAAATTTTGAATGAACCCTGCTATCATCTTCTGTTACATTTCAGTCAATATTTCGGGGACCTGAAGAATCACCAAATATTAGAATTTGTATCTATCTGGATAGATTTCCAAAATTTCTGAAAAAATGCGAGACTGGTATTCCCCCAGGCATATTCAGGTATATTCCTATTTTTGAGTCGAAGCAACCTATGGATTTTTCAAACACACAAGAAAATAGTACCAATCCATGTGTCATTTTGGTAAAAACTTACACAGCTGTTAAGTGTTTACCATTTTTTAGAATTGTTAGCATTTAAATATACATGATCTAATGCTCAAGCCAGCATTTCAGCTATGCCTCTATGAACAGAAATAATACCATTTAAAATGAATAGCCTGCTATAGTCACAGAATGCATTACTGAGCATATAATGAATGAAACTGCTCACACGGATGATGGTTCCTCCTCTACCCTTCCCTCCCCTCCACTTTGGAAATATATCAACAGAGATGCGATAACACAGGCAAAGATACACTGAGAAGCACTAGTTTGGGCACAGACTTTGGTGAGTTTTACACTAGAGTTTAGACATGGATCGAGCAACTGCTTTGGCAGCAAGAGCAACCCAAGTTGCAAGGAAAGGCAGTAACTCTGAAAAACAGCTACATCAAATTAATAGAAATCTCACAGAATTATTTGTTCCAAAGATATAATTCCCTCTTACACTGAGATGTGGTTAAAATCACTGCTCTTGGCAAAGCCTGATGCCTTCTCAACCAGATCCAGGAGACAAATACTCTGTGGATTTTGGATCTTTCCCAGATCAAAATGTTGGAGTACTTGAGAACAAGGTTTCAGTTTGGAGCCAAAACTGATTATAATGCTTAGCAGAAAGCAAGTGGCAATTCACTTACCAAGCTGCCATATTTCAACATTTTGTTATGAAGAATTAAACTTGCAAATTTCAGCATGACTTTGCTGTACAAGTGGAAAACAAAATAAGGACTACCAACCACAGAAAATTTGTGTTCAAACGCAGATGCAGTTCACTTAGCCCAAGACATCTGACGCTGTTACAAAATCATTGAACACAACTCTTAAAAGAAATGAGTTCTGTCTTTAGGAAGTGATGAACCTTCATGTCAAATACCAGGGAACACAGATAAGAACCCCAGCTGTTAAAAAGCTGGAGCTCAAGGCTCCAGGGGAGAAGAAAGGAGGGAGGGACCCCGGGAGTTCTGTCCATGCCAGCCTTTCTTTGTCCATAGAGAAAACCCAGTTAATTACTATTAAATCACAATACATGCCAAGGTACTCCAAAAGATCTGATTTGATAGAGGAAAGAAGCCAGCATTAAACTGAGGACAAGTACAACGAGGAATGGGCTGGGGAAATGAATAGGAAATTTAAAAAGATAGCACATTATTTGTTCCCAGAAGCACAGCTTAAGATGTTGGATACAGCAGGCATGTCCAGCATTGTTCACATGATGTCTTTGTTAAGAATGTAATTTAAGTTTTTGTGTAGAATACAATATACAACCGGGAGAGATAAATGAATTTCACATCACCCAACTGAATAGTCTGCAACTGGAAGTAATATAAAAATTAAGCTTGTACAGATTGCTTCCAAATACTTCAACAAATATTTATACATCTTAGAATGCATCTATTAAGTTCATGAAGAGAGACTGAAGGCTAGTAAAGTCTTTTTAAAACCATTTTTAAACAGTAAGAAAATAGTACTTTTGGAAAAATGGTAATACATCTGCTACACGTCAGTGCATAATAGTGATAGGGTAGAGTTGCTCATGTTTTGCAGCAAGAAGGCAGCCAGTGTGTGCAGTCCAAAGGATGATTTACAAGTGTGCTCTGTTATAACCATAAAAGGAGGAGAGGAAATCTGATGGCCAGAAATAGAACCACTGTAAATTAAGTAGAGGGGAAAAAATGCTAGAGAAGCACACGATAAATGAAATGGTAAGTGAAGAGATGGGCAAATGAAAACAGGGCCAAAGAATGGAGTATCAACATGCCACACGAGGATATCATGCAAAAGCATTCTGTAGAGGATAGTGTCAGGCACGAAGTGACTGCTGAGGTCAAGGAACCCCCAGATTCCTGTCCTAGCATGAGCAGACTCTCTGTGAAGGAAGAAAAGTTATTTCACCTTGCTATCTTGCTCTGCAAATTAAAGGCAGTGATAGCTACCTACCCACCCGTCTCTTGGACACGGCAACAGAGAATCAATCAATGTCCTGATGGTGCTTCAAGCACTGCGCATGGAATCCTGGCTCTGCTCAAGCCAGTGGGATTTTTTAACGCTGACTTCAACAGTGCCAGGATTTTTATCTACACTTTGCTATCAAAAAGATGTTGGCTGTTATTATTTTAAAGAACTTTGAAGCCTTTATACTTAGTTACTTCACAAATCAAAATTGCCTGGTCCATAGGTCAGGAAAGAAGTGGGGATGTGGAAATCCCACTCCCTGCTTCCTGACTTGCCTATTTCTGCTATGAGCAAAGAGCCAGGATTTGACCTGAACTGACAGTTTTGCTTTCTGTGTTAACAGAGAAGCACCTGGTTCATTGTTACACAGCTAAGATGGATTTTAATGGTAGCACTAAGAAAAGATTTTCAGACATAAAAAGTTGGCATTTCTATATTGCAATTTTTCCTAGAACAGCTATTCTTAAATATCTGCCCCAGAGAACTCATTAAAGATACATAAAGGAGAGGGAATTAAAAAAGAAATACAAGATCAACAAAAAATATTTCCTGCTTTCATTATCCTTTTTATTAGACATTACAAAATGCAAAAGAAGCTGTCAATATTAACATTATGAATCTAAAAACATTCAGAAAAACTGAAACTACAGACAAAAGGCAAAGCAGTTTCCTATGCTAAACAATGCTGCAAAATAACACTCTGCTGGCTCTGTTACTGGGAGATATCTTCATGCCAACATCATGGCTTCTCCATATGTCAGTTAAGAAGACAGAAGTTGTTAGTGAAAACTTCCAGAGTTCTTTACAGAAACTAGGGGGAGGGGGAAGGAAGGAAAAATCCTAACATGTGCAAAATTTTTTTCAGAATAAATAATACCTCTCTGGAATACATGGCATGAAATCACAGAAGTGTTTAGTTTGAAAAAGACCTCTAAGATAAAAGTCCAACCATTTACCCAGCCCTGCAAAAGTGACCACTAAACCATACCCCTAAGTGGCACATCTACACACGTTTAAACACCTCCAACGGTTGCTGACTCCACCACTTCCTTGGACAGTTTGTTCCAAGGTTTGACAACCTTTGCCATGAATAAACATTTCCTAACACAGAATCTAAACCTTCCCTGGCACAACTTGAGGCCAAGTTTCCTCTTGTCCTAGCACTTGTTCCTTGGGAAAAGAGACTGATGGCTTTCCTCCCTTGAAAGGATTGATCGCTCTGCTGTCTGACCAGACTTTGATCCTAACAGCTCCAGTGCAAAAGCATCAAGAGTGTCTCATCCAAAATTTGTAGAAATCCTGGTTCATTACAAAAGTTCTCTTCAAGATTGAAAGTAATTCTAATTACCAGTTTTAACCTCAGTTTGAACCTGTGCTTGTCAGATATGCTGCTCTTAACATTTGCGAGCAGGAAAAACTAAAGTAGAGAACTACCTCAGCCTTGCTGCACTCACTGCAATGGAGTGCAAGAAAATTTTATAGTACAATGAAGCCATCATCCCTTTGTATCCTTTTTAGCTTGGAAATTGAATGGTATTTTTATTGAATGTGGCTCTTATGATGGTCAAAGGCTAATATTTTATAAATCACTCTTCATGCTTTAAGTGTATTTGCAAGGAATTAAGAAAGAGCTTAGAAATGTATGTAAAAATTATAACCAGGAGCTTCAGTAACAGTATTTATCATTCAACCAAGAAGTAAAAGCACAGCTTTGCTGTGGGGGAAGAAGGCATCAGCTCACACATTAGCATAAGCCACTGGGTTCTGTTTTCATGTGTCCCTGTCATGATCAAATGGTTATGCAGTCCCTTCCCACCCTGGCATCAAGATGCTATCTGCTGTATTTCAATTTTTACAAATTTATGTTCTGTTACTTCAAGATGCAGCAGGTAAAAGCACGTCTAGACAGAAAAATGTGGCAGATTCTACCTCCGCTGTTTAAGCCAATGTATTCTCAAGTCTTAAAATGCAGCTACTATGTGATAGACTTTGATGATAATCACAGCTGCTCATGAAACATCTGGTGTGAGAAGTGCCAATTCTGTGTCTTTGGTTTGAAGGTGATGATAATGTTGTCCTTTGGATTTGCACTGGGCTGATATCCCATGCAAACTCCATGTGTTGCCTGCAGTGTCACCTTTTAGAGAAAGTCGATAAACCAGCACAGTGGATTGTTCGTTTCATGACTAATTTTACAGCAGCAGTGGCAATGACTTCAGTCTCAGTGCTAAGTTCCCGTTTGGGGTGCTTGCAGGTCCCTCCCTTACAAACTCCTCTGCAGCAGCAGATGCTTTCTAACTTCCACTGCTGACTGTTGCTGGAAGGCTGTGGCTGCAGTTAACCCCAAATTCTTTTTCTAGTATATTTGAGGCAGTAAGAGCTTTAATTCTCTAACTGATTAAATGTCTTCCATGAATATAAGGTATCAGCATCATTAATCAAACCAGCTGGTAGTGTCTGACCTGGCCCCAAAATTGGCATTCTTGTGGAAATGAATGGATGGCTTCAACAACAAATCACTTCTTAAATAGATATAACTGAACATTATTTAAAATTATGGATAATTTAGATTTGTCTAAAATATAATTACTTATTATTGCTAAGTTTCAAGATTAAAGGGAAAAATTCTGACTTGAAATCACATGAAGCTGAAATTTCTCAGTGTTTTAATGAATACAAAGTTTATTAATATTGATATTATTTCATTCACAGACATTCTTCAAACTCTAACAAATACATTTTCACCTTTTATTAACATATGTAATTAATCAGGTTGAAACGGATCACATTCAGTCACTCGTACAGTCACAGCAAACCAGCCTTCACATTTCTAGAAAGTTGAGTTTCGACTTAGTTCCAAAATGACAGCCCCTGTTTTCCCACAGGCAATAAAACTTACTGTAATTCATTGCCCGATCGCTATTCAATTTAAAAGAGTGAAAAAGCTTAAAGACATGATGTTCCTGTAGGTTTATGTGGCTGTGAGACTCAAGAGACAGGGAGAACTCAAATACTTTAACATTACTGATAGTGTTAGATGGGAGACCCCCACTGGGGACGTCATTCTGGAGACGGACAGACAACCCCTGACAGGCTACATACATTTCCTGAAGAGTAAATGCACGTACAACTGGAGATTAACAAAAGGATAGGGTGACTTTTGGCCAACCAAGCCCAAAACCACAGAGGGTGCTATAAGAAGTAGCTTACGGATTTAGGAGGAGGTGGAAGAAACCACAGAGGGCTGCAGGGAGATGGATAGAGGGGAAAATAGGAGCACATGTGAGGGGAAGGGAGATAGGGACAAAGCCTGGAGCGTTTCAGCTAGAGTCTCACACAGGTAACTGGGACCTGGTGTCACAGTAGTTGATAGCTTAGAGCAGTCAGAATAAAAAAGGTTAAGATGCTCATCTAGTCACAGAATTCTTTATTTTAGTCCCCATTCCCCAAGCTGTCCACCAGAAAACTGCTAGGAAATTGCTGTTAGGACTAAACAGTTCCATTCCAAATCAAAGCCTAGGCCTGTGTTATCCCAGACAATAAACAAACACTGTAAGAACAACTGGATGAAACACACAATTGAAACAGCTAATGGAAACAAAATAATCACAGGCTTTATGCCCATTATCAAGAATAACACACAACCTTTAGCTGACCAACTGACACATGCTGTCACTTCATTTTGATGATGCAATCAGCTCTACACAGCTGATCCATGTACTGTGTGGGGACCCGCTGATAGAAGTGATGTTCTGCAAAGCAGAAATGTGTAGCCATATGGAGCTCATTGCAAGAATGAGCCTCTCTTTACACTCCTGGTTGAATTTCTCACATATCCTCATTATCTGTTATTGAGCATTTGCAGGGATCTAATATTCTGAACTGTGGAGCCAATTCCACTTCTTCTGTTCTCCAAAGCATTTCTACTCCACCGAAGACATTTCAGAGACATAAGTGTAAGTGGCATTTACTCATTTACTCCCTGTTGAAAAGATCTAAAAGTTTTATGTTTTTCCAACTATTTTTTCCCAAAGTTTAAAGTAATATCTGTGTCATCTCTGAAATTCCCTACAAAGCTATTTGATCTATAATGAGTTGCTTCTCAAGATTGAATGGGACCAAAGTGTTTAATGTGAATAAAGATTTTATGTTGCTTATTTTACTATCATGTCCCTTAAGACCATCATGCATCTGAAAACTTAAACTTATCAAGTTACTGGCAGGTTAAAAAAAAATGTTTGCAGAATGTGTTCAAGTTAGAGGAATCTGTTTCCTAAAATGACACAATTCTGAGAATCTCTGTGCTCTTAAACTAAGTCTCAGTTGTAAAATATTTCATATACAAAAGAAGTTATTCATTCAGAATTTAAAAGCTTCAGTTAAAAAAAAAATTCATGGTAAAATATACCCCCAGTAAATTTTATTAATCTAAAGCTGCTCAAGAGACAGTTTGGGTTAAAAAAAGAAAGCAATGCTGCAATGATTAATAATTAACCAGTTGCTAGTAACAGCTTTATTGAATTGGAAAGATAAACTGTCAGCTGCAAAGAAATTCACAATATTTTTATCATCCAGGTAGTACAAAATATTGAACCTGAAAATTGGCACTATTTCTCCAGGCAGAAAACTTCTCTTGGCAGTAGCCCAAGTTAATACAATAGGTCACAAAAAATTATCGTTTCCAGTCTACTGTTTCAAAGGAACAGGGAAAAAACTTATAGAAAAAAAGACTGAGTCCTTCGAAGAAAAAAAAAACAAGTCTTTTCATGTGGACAGCAAAGCAGGACTCTAAAATGTTCATGCATGAGTACACTTTTCCCTCCTTTTCTTTTTTCATCCTTTGGTGCTACAGGACTATTGCCATCTCTGTTTAATAAGCACATTTCATTTAAATAGCTTTCTTGAATTCCAGCTCACCCACCTAATAAAGCACACAGTATTTCAGAGATGTGGTAATACTCTAAGCACAAACTGTGTGATTTTATGTTTTGCAAAGCAACATTACATCACATGGTTGATAATTACATTTTAATATTGATGTCGACAGTAGCCCATGAAAATGCGCACCTAGACTCTCAACTTTGGAATTTTATGGCTTATCATCACTTGATAGTAGACACTCCTTAGCACCATTTTTGCTTTGTTTGTAATACAGAACACAGTGTTCTTTTTTTTTCTCAGAAAGCTCCCAGTATAGTCAGCTGTGCTGAAATTCAAAAAAATATCCAAAGATGTTCTATTAAAATATAAGAATGGCCCAGATACTAAGGAATTAGCAAAATACATGTACAATTGATAAGGTTAACATTGCTTCTTACATGAAAGGAACGACACAGGCACCAAAGGATTTTACAGTTCTGAATGAGGGGAGGAAGGGTAGGGGGCAAGAGGAGGAACCAAAGAGAAAGACCTGGTCATTTTGGAAAGCCTCTGCAAGCGAAGTTATTAGAAATTATCAACATGCCATGTAAGGTTTATGAAAAGAAAGATAAAGCATATTTAAGGAGAGAAGACCATTGCTAAGCAAAGGCTTGTAATGAGATTTCTGCTTCTCACTGTCTGTGCTGTTTCTGAAGCGGTGCTGGCTGCCAGCTCACAGAAGGACAAGACGAGTGCCAGAGCCATGAATACACCGCAGCAGGAAGAGCAGAGACCAGGAGCAGGCAGCAGGCTGGGACACCACCTCTCTCTGGCAGCATCAAGATGTTCAGCCTGCTCAAGCTGCCTCCTGGATCTTCACACCGTGACCCCACTCCACACAGCTTCTCCAGTGCTAGGGATTACTCTGAGCAAGGACTGCCATAATCAAGGTGAAAATAGTGAGCAAGGGCACAGGGCTTGCTAAGATGGAGGGGAGACACACAGAGCATGGCAGGTGCACTCAGGAGGAACACATTCCCCAGGGAAATGCCTCAGGAAAGGGAGAGGTGAGGCCACATTATCCCAGTTAGATAGAAGCCTCTGGGGTGTTATTTCTGCTACTTCTGGAATAGACTTCTCTAGCCATTAACAGGAACACATTTCAGTGTCAGCTTTTCCTTAATTAACACAGAGCCATACCCCTTACAATCATATTCAAAGAATATTAATAAACTATAAATAAGCAACCTGAAACCACACACCCTATACTTCTTTGTGTCATGGGGAAACTGAAAGCAACTGTGACCAGCCAAGAAGAGGTGCTTCTCAGAGAGGGATATTTCCAGGCTGCTGGGTCTCTGCACATTGCTCACACAACTGAACTATTCTCTTGCAAGGTCTAAAAATAAATTTGCTTTCAGATAAAGCTCAATGTTGTAAATTTCAAACACACAGAGGAAGGTTCAGAAAGTCAGCATGGAAAATATTATATTATCATAAAGAGAGCTCACATTTGAAGTTTAAAGAAAGAAGTTCACAGAGCAAGCACTTCTTGCCTGGAACAAGTCACATCAAGATTAATGGCTGGGTAATCTGACAGCTTCTGAGTACATGTATATCTATCTGTAGTCTACTATTAAATTTAAACAAACTGCATCATTCTGGTTTAAAGAAGAATGTCTGCTCACTGTTTCATCTTTCCTGAAACTCTTTTACCTCCTTCTGTTAAAATATTTGCAAATCACTAATCCCGCTCATTTTCTCTTCCCTTTGAACAGCAGTGTGTCAGTGATGTCTTATGATGCAATTCAATTACCCCTACACTTCTGACTCTGTAAAAAGCTTTTTCATCAAAACCAACACCACAGCTAAGTGACAGGACTTTACTAAACTTGTGTAGACCATACCAGCTCACACTTATTAAGGCTCTTCACTAACACATACCGACTCCTCGACTGGATTTATCACAGCCAGACGTGACAAAGACATGCCGTTTTAGGGGAGTGCTCCAGATTCTTCCTGGAATAAAGTTTTCCCACCTTGGTTCCAACAAATGTATGTCTAACTGTACAACCAGTCTTGCTAAACCATCTGCATCCGAATTCCAAACCGCAGTAGCTCAAAACTGAGATCTCCCTTCCCAGACTCACTGGGTACAAAGGCAGCTTGGCTGACCTCAGGCAGCCACAGGTGCTCGAGCCAGCAGCATCACAACCGAAGAGACAGTTTCTGCTGGTTTAGAGCCTGATAAAAACAAACAAAACCCAGCTTTGACTGCCTAGATTCTACCCTTAGAATTATTCTTGTCAAGAACGATTACCTGCTCCCTATCTATGATGAACAGACACACGTGCTTACACAGTCACACTCAGTTCTTACAGTTTGGACTTTTTAAATGGGTTTGTAACTCAGCTAGTGTTGATACACATACCAGGAAATTTTGACAGGACTGATAAAACCTTCGAAATCTGATTTTTAAGTCACCCTGGAGGATACATTAAATCTTGCTAAAAAGAAGACAGCCAAATGGGGAAGCTAAGAGAATTAAATCTTCCTAGGTAATATGGTAAACAGGGATACCGCACTGGAGGCTGAGTGCAAATACATGTCACATAGCAAAAAGAGATTTGGAAAAGGGGCAAAGGAAGGCAGTGTAGCTGAACAATAGGGTGTGAGAGGCAGTAAGAAGCAAAAATCCATTCCTCTGAAAGCTGGAGTTATGGCCAAATGAAGGAAGTAGAAAGGCTCATGACCTATTGCTGGTTAAGTAAGTTCAAAAAAATCAACCCAAACCGAAAGCAAACTTAAACCACAATTAAGTCAGTCAGAAGACAGCTTGAGAAATGACTATGAGAAGGCACAAGAATGAACCACATCCCCTTTTTCCCATCCGAATGCAAAGCCTGTCAGTCTGGCCAATAGATGATCATGAGATAAAAGCAGCACTTAGAGCAGAAAATAAGTATTTTGAGCTCTGCATACAGAGAATCCAGAACCAAGAAAAGCTGCTATGTCAGAACATTTTTTTATGAGGTACTGGTTGGATCATCCATTTTAAATGGAGATTTCAGTGGAAAAGGCTACAGAATGAACATATGAACAATAATAATTTGTACAGATCAGAAGATACTATGAAAGCATTTTTAAGGAACACATGGATGAAACAGCACTGTGAGTAACTGCCTCTTTTTAAACTGCCTCAGAATCAAAGGACTGCAAAATGGCTTACACCATGATCATTTTATAAAGGGACCCAAGAGAAAGCCAAAAAAATTCAGGCAAATTGGTAGAAACTAATAAAGAGAAAAGTATTAGCAGACACATGGTAATATGTTCTAATAGGGAAGTTAACACAACTCTCATAAAAGTATGAAAATACCACAAATGAAAAAGAAAAGCAAATACTAAGAAACCAAGAACACATCCTAATTTCAGTGGAATAAACATAAAATGCATACATCGCATCATGACGGTTTTAATTTCTGGTCTATTTTTATAAGATTACCTGAGGACAGGAAAAGAGGAATAAATCTGAATGACCAAAGACAGATAGGCTATGCCATACAAGGATTGGTTGAGCATCTTCTTACTCCTCAAGTTGGAAAAGAGTTGACTGGGGCACAATGGTAAGGGGCTTCAGATTTCACACATGTATAAAAATTAATTTTCATTGTTTATTCTAATAAAAGTGGTAGGGTGTCTGAAACAAAATTAGCCATTACAAGTTCAAAAGCAACTCAAAAAGGCATCTTTTTGCATAACACATTCAGAGTCTGGAGCTCTTCCTCAAAGGATGTTCAAAGTTTACACAGGTCCACAAAACAACTTACCAAATTTATGACATCAAATACAAGAATGAAAAAATAAATATGAAACTTTAGAGCCCAGCTTTTTGTCTCAAGAAGTTCCCAAGCCGCAAATTTCTGGATGCCAGCAGAATACTCTGCAAGAGTTTGTTCCGTGCATTTTTCCTATCCTTGTGCTGCACTTGCTGGTGGGCGCAGGTGGAAGGAGGACACAGGGCTGTAGCTGAGCCTGTGGCCACTGCTGCAGCTCTTCCTACACAAACAAGCTCTAGTGGCTGTTCTGGCTGCTGTGCTACAGCCAGCTGCCCAGCATGGGCTAATATCCTGCAAAGGGACACAGAACAGGGAAAATATAACGGGGACAAAGTCATCTTACAGGAATATTGTTCGTCCCCCTTCAAAATTTTTCAGCTCACCTTCCTCGAGCAAGGGCAAGGATGAGCAAGACATTTTGGAGATAGTCTCCTCACACTTGTACCACTGTAAGGCTGATTTCTATATTCCTCATACTAAGCCTGTTCAAAGGGAAAATACTCATGACAATATAAATCCAACAGTAGCACTATAGATTCAGACATTTAGTAGCAGATCTGTTTTGATTCCCTTTTGCACTGGCAGGAACTGAACACTGCTCTGACAGGCCAGCTAGTTCTAGAACTTAACTTCTCACAGAAAACTTACAGTCAGACTCTCTGATGGAAGGACTCAGCTGATTTTCCCCTAAGGTTTGGTCCCTTAGGATTATGGATTATAAAGACTGGTGTGTTTACTAGGCAGAAGGGTGGAGGTCTGGCTGTTTTTGGAGGAGCAGTGGGATGAAGATAGGCTGGCTTAAAATTGGGCTTGTTTTCAAGTTTGGTTTAGTGTCAACAGCCTCACTACAAAACTCTTTTTTTCTAAGTATTTCAGAAATCTGTTCCAGGCCTGAAGGTGAGTTTCTCATTCCTTCCTAGAGTTCCCTCAAATGAGAGCTGGCATCTCCCATTACATGGACTGCAGGCTCCAATAAATCACAGGATACAGTAAACTGAGCTGACTACTGAGTCTTACCCATAAGATCATATTTCTTTAAGTTTGTCACAACTTGGCAGGTAATCAGAAAGAAAATGTCCTTGCTCCTGAGCTTATGGGAGCCCCACATATACAAAAAGTCCTGAAGTCATTCCTGCTTGACATCACACAATCAGACTCAGTATCTGCAAGTAAAATAAACATATTCGTGGTGAGAAAAAATCTGTTAAAATAAAATATGCAAATGCTTTCAGGCTTGCATGTCGTTGATATTTTGGAAAGGTTTTGTGCGCCCACGATGTTTCTCCTTTCAAGGATGGTAGGGGACATGTCCAAATCATTACCTCAGCAGCTGCTATTCCAAATGGTGCTCAACAGCCTCAGAAATGAACAGCACCAACTTCTTTAAGTACGTAGCAGTGAATAAATCTGTTCTGAAATGTTTACTAGGGAACAATCTGATCATCAGGGATGTGGAAAGTCAGCATCAGACTAAGTAACTGTTAGAACATAAATCCAGGATAACACTGTTCATGTCATTGACATTTCTTGCAGTTACCAAACTGGTTTAAGCATAAGTCTACCTAACTGCAAGCCTAAGAATATAAAAGCTTCACATCTGGGGGAAGACAGTACATATGAGAAAGGAGGAATAAACAAAAAGAAAACGATCTCAATTTTACTGAGACAAAGCATGTAATAAACTGATTTAATAAAAAAACCCCAAAACGTGTAAGACAAATTAGGATACACTATTACACAACACCAAAATAAGGTAAACTATACAAATGGGGGAAACAATACATCCTTTACATGAGGCAAAGTTCCCAATGAGGTCCAAGGAGGGACCTCAATTCATTCTCTGATGAACAGAGAATGTTTCCTGAAAAATCTTCTATTTTTACTCCGTGTAGACTTTAATTTTATTCATGATAGTAGCTGAGTGCTTCCATTTTTCTGCCTAATTTCTTCCCAGTTGTGAAACAGGTGCTGTGAAGGTTAGTTAAGTATTTACAGGGTGATGAAAAAAAGAGTTTTTAAAGAAATCCTGCTGTTACCAAGCTTTTAATTATATATTATAGTATTTCCGGTACTTTTGAAGTTAATATACTTCTTACAAACTCTAGAGAGTGATGGGAGTTTCTTTCTGTAAAACACCCCCTTTCAGACAAATTTATGTACACTTATGCTTTCTAGATGCTTTGGACACTTTCAATCAATACACTACTGCCAGGAGTCAGTGTGCCATTTTCTAAAGCTGCTTAAGAGGTGGAGCTGAAAGCCTTTTCCTGTAAAGTGAAAGTAAATTGCACTACTCAATTACACTTACAATCATTTTATATTGAGTTTTTTCTTACTTAATTTTTGAAAAGTCTATTTTCATAAGCTTATTATGCATATTGATAAGTCAAATAAATTCTTTAAAAAAAAACCAACCTGAACCAGACTCTCCCTCGTTTTCACCACTTAGGCTACAGTACTTGCCAATAACTGTGAATAATATAAATTTTAAACCACACTTTTCAGTGAATGTATTTATTACTGTCACATCTGAGCAAGAGGAAGCAATTGTAATACCAAGTGATGACACACACTCATCAAACCAAAAGAGATCAAAGGATCTAAAACAAACACAAGACAGAAAAGGTTTTCCACGAGCCAAAGTTCTCTGCAGTGACTCTTTAAAGGCAATGTGCCTCCTTTTTCTTAGCTAACAGAATTAAAGAAGAAATGGCTTGTGGGGGGCAGGGAGCAAATTCCTGCTATTTTCCTAAACATTATCATTCCTTTTAGTTTCTTAAACATACACACACATTTTGATATGTGTCATTAGCAATAGTGTGCCAATTCTTCACCAATTTGACCGTAGTTTACACTCACTAACATCATGTTCCTAGCATTCTTCAAGTTACAAGATTTTTGCTCCCCCAACTGGCATTTATTCTATATTTATACACCTACCAATTTCCCTGTGGCTTTTTCACCTGATCTCTATATAAATATATTGTCAGCATAAATGATATGGTAGTATTTATAATATTCTATTCAACAACATTCCACAAAGTAGACCTCCAGTCCTGACTGCACCTCTCACATGCCTATGAACACTTCTAACTAATAATGACCTGGTTTGTTTAGCAAGTTTTGACTCTGAAATGAATCATCTTTGTCTTCATTTTATCCTTTAAAACCATCTTGTGATCAGCTCCTGGGCTAAACAACACAAAACTAAATAAAAGAAGAAAAAAATCCTTGAGAATGGCAGGTTCAGTTTTAAATTTCTGATGTCAAGAATGCATTCTGTCTCTGGAAAAAGGGAGAGATGAGCTTTCAAGAACATATCCAGCAGAAATTGAAAAGAAAAGAGAAGCTTAGCATTACTCGATAAATGAGTATAATTAATGCAATATTTCTACACCTTTCAAGGCAATTATCTACATTACTATAACATAACTGAACAATGTTCAGGAATAGCTGTTCCAGCTATTCCATAATATTTCCATGTTTGTTTTTTTTTCACTATACCTCTCACGACCTTTTCTCAAAATAGCTTTTAAGTGCAAACAAGCCCATATATAACCTGTATGCATCTGCCGTATTTTGTAGTGTTAGAAGGAATCACACACTATGTGTTGATTTCTTAAGTTGCCAGTGCTTAAAGATTTACAGTTATATTAATCATTAAAAATAATACACTTAACTCTGGTTTAGCACTTACACTTCATTTTTTCAGGTTTATTTTTAAAATCAATCGTATAAGGCAATTTAATGGATTTGGGAGGAGAGTTTCATGGGTTTTCTTTCTTGGAGTTTACTGAATGAACTAATCCATCAACTCTGAAAGGAAATAAAACAACTGTTTAGCAATGTGCAATTGCAATAGCCAGCCATGCTACCCAACAGTATGCCCAGAAAACGTCATGTATTCACAATACTTCTTGAAATTGCAAGAGAAATCACTCAAACTGCTATAGGGAAAGCCAATACAGTGGTCACCCAAGGCACTGTGTCAATGGAAATGCAGTTCTTGGAGAGTTCCATAAAACCCTGAAACTTCATATCCTTGAAATATTGTATCACATGTGTACCTGAGTTGCTACCACAGCATAGGCTAATTCTTCACTCTGACAGTCAGCTGTCGGTTCATTTAGAGGAAAAGGGGCTATAACCTAAGTTTTTGTGGCCAAGGACTGATGCTATGCCTTAGAGCTCATCTGTTCATGCATTTCCTCAGAAACACTCAGTAAGGCCTGAACACAATGTTCAACATTTCGTATCAGGCTTTTCTCTCTTCCATGCTTATCTCCCATACTCATACTCATCTACTCTCATGAGCTCCCATACTCATCTACTACCAAAATGACCAGCAGTCCTGCATTAAAAACCCATAAATTCTCCCCCGGTAAATAACATGGGCTGATACAGCCACCTGCTTTGTAAAGAAAGTTAAAGATCCTGATTCTTCTCTCTGTACAACCAAAATAAAAACATCTATTCTTTTGTCTACAAAACTTTGTGAATTCTCACCAATCTGACATCTACTTACCTCCATCCTCCAGATAACTTTATTTCTCAATGGCTTGCTGATTTAATGCTGTTTTTAGTGTCATAATAGAAGAGGAGAAAAAAGCATGCCTGTCAATCACTAATTCCATGGCTTAATATATCTTTCAGGCTAGAGTTTCATCCATGACAGCCAGTTCTATTTCATTATTTATAGTTATTCTCTAAAGTTAAGCAAAATTTCCAACATACACCAAGATGTTAGACACAAATGAGCATGAGGGAACTTAGAATGGAAATTTGTCTATCCATTTTTGTTAAGACATCACAGGATTCAATGTTTTTTCAGTAAATAAGTTTGTCAATGCGAAACATTCTAACTACGTGCTTCAGATTGCAAAGTAAAACAAATAGAGGGCTATCACGTAATGATGCTAAAAACTGTCCATCATGTTGGTTTGCCTGGCACAAGACCAGGAGTTATGGAGAGTGTGCACCCTCATGAAGCAGGTATTTATAAAAATTGCATATAATTTAAGTCTTGTAGATAATCCTTGGAAATTATTCACCAATGAACTGATTATATATATATGTATATAATGTAAATCAATTGAATTTTAAATATGTTATGTACTTGGATGAGGGGAGTTTTGCCACATAGCTTGTAATAATTTGTCCCATCATAACAGTAGATGCTACTTTAATGGAAGCTACATAAAAATACTTGGAAAAGCAGCTACCCAGTCCAGTTTTACTAACCCAGTCCAGCTGATTTACTAACTTGATGAAATGGGAACAGAAGGGACCAAGCAGCTTGAAGGGTCAGGACTTAACACCTTGTTTTCATAAAGTGTTTTTCATTAAAAAACCAAAATCTTTTACAAATAATTAATTTAGCTTTATGATACTTCTCTGCACTACAAAAATTTGATTGCAACATTCAGGTTTTTTGTAAAGCCCTAAATCTTGGAGCTTTGAGGAACCTTATATGAAAAATTCTGTTCTAGCTCTTGAAAGTTCATTAATTGCTAGCCTTAATACTGGAATCAGAAAGAATAAAATGTGATCCAGCTGGTTTGTGTATTCATAAGGCAAAGGAGAAGAGGGAAAAAGCTTTTCAATCAAAGGAAGAAAGGGATCTTGAGACAAATTTATATACTTTTCAATACAGCACATGATTAGTAAGATTTTCCTATAAGGTCTCCTCGCAAAACAGGTGCAGGTTTTGGTTTTGTTTATAACCTGCAACACATAATGTCAACATTCCATATTTCAAACTCACCCCCATTTTTTCCTCTCTTTGAGGAGCTCTCGGCTTTAGAACTCAGGACCTAGAAGTAAAGGTGTGCTGATTCAGCAGCAGTAACTCTACCAGCTCTATATATAAGAATGGCAGTGACAGGTCAGATCAGTAGATTATCTCCCACAGTGACTATCAGTGGTTACATAAGGAAGTGTTAGAGAATACAGCAGCTTTATAGCGTACATATTTCACCAGCTTCCCAGCTTACGTACAGCTCAAGGACTTTAGGCTGAGCTGGTATCATTGTGCTTATCAGCAGTAGATGGATCTTTCTCCTGTGAAGCTATCTAAATGTGGTAACAGCCCAGGTCAGCCATCACCATCTTTAATTTTCCATGCCAAAGAAGCCCACAGTTCATGTATTTCTCTGTGTCAGGAAGTGCCTAACCCTGAACTCCTGATCAGGAGAGTTTATGGTTTGCTATTAAGTTATACATGCTTACACACACTGTAACTGCTTAAAAATGGGACATCCAAGGGCTGGCACTGTTTGTGCAGCCACAGCACCGTGGAATATGCTAAAATATCACAGTGTTACACTCACAGAAAGGTAGGGTTCAGCCACATAAAAAGCCCCTCTCAACTGGCTTTAACAGCAACCATATCGATGCCTTGGAGAAGCTGACAATCGAGAATTTGTCTGGGTCTTTCATGATTCCCCCTTTCTTTCCTCTTTCCTTTGGGGCAATCTGATATCCTTTATTGGGGAATTGAGGTGAAATCAGTGCAGCTTCACACAGCAGAAGAATATTACAGCAGATATCCATGACTTTTGATGGCAAACTTAATGCTGAAAGAGTTCTTAGACTTCTTTTGCTTTTGACCACAGCACACATCCTCTGGCACACAGCATACTGCTGGAGGAGAACTAATTTCTCCAAAGAACTTCTGCCTGCCTTTGCAATGGCTGTGCCCGGTATGCCTGTACATGGCATGTACTTGTCATTTTTCTTCCTTGCCATACACGAAGCCAAACATTTAACCAATTGATCTGTCAAGATAAGACAAATTTTTAGCAATTAAACATCTGCTCAACAACTGAGCCTCATTTACAAACTGAGGTCTCCATTTCTTCTAACACTCATTTTTGTTCTGTGATGAAATAAAAAGTCAACACCACAAATGCACTTCACTTTTTCTAAGTGAAAGTGATGTTTAAACAGCCAACAAGAAGGTGAGGAGGAAGGAGAGGAATAGCTACATGACAAGCTGGCAAGAAGAAACTGAGGAATGGTCACAGGTCACAGCAGGTGACACATGATTCACTGATGATAAGAAAGTGCCCACCTAGTACTTTCTACACTGTCAGTAAAAGCACCACACTGGAAACACCTTGTCTCTGTGGAATTGGACTGTGATAAAGATATCCTCAGAACAGATGTCTTATTTACTGAACTGATTATTTTGTGATGACCTTGATCAATATTACCAGAAGCAAGGCATGTGACATTTGTGTATTCTTCTGAATTTTAAAAACCACTTAACCTCTCCTTACCTTACCAGATACATCAGCCTGCGCTGTCAAGTTTCATCGGCAAACTTTGCAGTGTGTTAATGTTATGAGAACACTATTGCAACATCAGTTTCCTTCTGCAAGGATACACTCACCCTCCAGCCCTGGGATTTGGACTATTGCTGAGTAAAACAGGGTGATGAAACCATTATTGCTGAATTCTGCATGATTCACAGTTGGTAATAACCACCTCCAAATGCAACATTCAAATTTACATTCTCATAATCAAAGGTCAGAAAAAGACAGAAAGAATGGGTCATTATTCATAGCAGTTAAAACTATACATTTACACTAGATACTGTATAATTCTTAGACAAACTGTGACTACACCTGTAAAAAATGTGATATAGAGAGAATTACAGATTTATAGCTTCTTGTATAAATCCTGCTACATTTCCCTGCAACAAAAGCTTTTTCATGCAATATTAATGTGCCATTCCCTAACACAGAGTTCTCCAAATATTTAATCTCCTCAGTATCTCTTCCTTTTGTAGAAGAGAAAAACAAGTGACAACAGACTGGCTCCCCAGCATGGGAACAGCTTCTGCCAACATTCACTGATGCAAGCAAGGCCAATCCAGCCAGTGCTGCCCTTTAGCCAAAGGCATGTATATAAACAAATCAACTTTTAATTTTTTTTTTTTCTAAAACACCAGGCTTAAGATTTACCTATGCACCATAACAGCCAAATTACTATAATTTCAAACATGTAAAACATTATGGGCATGGGGATACAAGGACTCAGTATAACATTCACCAATGTCAAATATTCCTGTCTACAATCGCCCAGCATTTGGCATATGTAAGCTTCCTTAGAACCATCACACAGGAGGCAAGAACTCATCAATAGAACGGATATCCAGAAAGGTCACCAACATGACAGCATGAAAGACTGTTCACCTGATCCTTCACATATGTCTGTGAGACAAGCAGATCCATAAGAAGAATAAGACTTTTGCTTCACAGATCACGAGTGCTTATAAGCTAAATTGTGAAGCAGACATGCATTGTACTAGTTTCCAGGCTATTTTATTCTCAGTAATCACAGTCTACATGTTCAGTAACTAACTATTGAATCAATCACTACACCAGAATGGAGTACTTTGGTATTTTTCCCTTTTGAATTTTTATTACTTTTAATAAGGATGGTGAGTTCTTCATAATCATCAGATACAAAAGACTTCAGCTTTAATTTAGAGCAAGAACACCCTGGCCAGCAGAAGCTTGGCATGTGGAACAGAAATAAAAAGAACCCTTACTGCCCTTTTAAAAATCAAAAGTAGCACCTTATCAGCATAATGACAGCATGATTTAAACAGCTTTCATGTGCCAGTTTCACAACACTATTTCTATTAAATCATAAAGAATAAACATCTATTTTCATTTACTAATCTTTTTGCCAATTAGAATCTCTCTGAATCTCTGTACAATAATAATTTCATTTCTTCCCACTTACTTGCATCTTAATTAAAATCGGTCCATGTTGACTTTCATTTTTATAATATATCTGCCTATTTCACATCATAGCACCTCCATGACCCCCAGAGAGTCATGAGCCTTTAATATTTTATTTTGACCTTGTTAAGTTACTGGAACCATCAAAGATTTTTCTTCTTCCCTTGATAAGCTCTTTTTTACCCTTCTCAAAATGTAGAGTGTGTGTAAAAACACACAGTTGAGAACTATGCTTCCTTTAAACAGCTCATGGTCTTTTATTTAAAAAAACTCAAAAATTTGTTGCCTTTCAATTTACTGCAGGTATTAGTTTATCAACCACAAACTTAATTATCAATTATATGAGGACGACTGCTTAAATGATACTTAAAGGCCTTTTCCTGTGAGTTTCAAGACAGAAAAAAATTTTGATTTTCAATTAAAAAAACTAACATCAATAATCAGTGACTTGACCTTGTAACAGTCTTCTATACAACATCCGAGTTTAAAAAAGAGTGGGTTGGGGAGGGAAGCAGCTATCTTTTATTACAGCAGTGGACCCAGCTGAAAAGTAAAAATGCCCTGACGAAACACACAAGCCCTTCTCCAGGCCTGCAGCAGAAGGCTTGCGTATGTGTTTTAACTCCATCACCTGCTCTACTGGCAGGTATTACTCAAAATGCTTACACCACATGAAGAAGCATCAAGTCAAATGGGAAGCAGAAAGGGACTGAGCTATCCCTTCAGCCTAACACCTGCAAACTCATCTTTGGAGCTCAAAGAAAAAACAAAGTATGGGTACACTGGCACATTTACATATTTGCCTTGGGTCTTCATCCAAATTCTTGCAGTGTAACCACTCTCACAGCACAGGCTCAGGCTCATGCAAAGGTTTTGGCACAGCCCGAGTCCTGCTGTCAAAGGCAGCCTGGTTACACATTTTCATTTATCAGGCTTGTATTTGCATTTACCTTCCGTGCATTTTGCATTTACCCTTACCTGACAGAAGTTAAGAGCTCTCTAACCTATCCACCTGCTACAGGGAGGGTATCTGGTGTAGGACTTTTCAAGCAGAATGGAAGCTTTAAAGGCAGGTAGGATTTATAGCCACTCCATACTAACTTTGGATGGCACAACTGCATGAAGAAGTACAACGCCTAGAAATACCACTGCACAGAGCCTAGGTGGGAAACACGCTGCATTTGTTGCTTCTTTGAGCAGCAAAGCAGGCACAGCCACAAAGATCTCTTCACTCAAGCTTCTATTTACATTCCAGAAAGTCGAGTCTCAAGTTCATCAGTTCTGTATAATCAGTATTTGGCTACTGGGTGGAGGAAACTGGAAGCAGCATGTGACAAAGTGGGAGAGGTGGATTGTTTGCCAGGAAAAAGCTGAGAAGTTTCAACAAAAGCAAAAAAAGTTTAAAAAAAGAAAGCTTATAATGAGTGAGAATAAGGGTCAATACTAAGATGGGGAGTTGCAAGTGAATGTCTATTTTAAGGAGACAACAGCATGAAGGAAAGCATACAAACATGTTCTCTTTAGAACATAGGAGAGAAAGAAAAAATGCTGCTTGCGGTTAAATCAGCATTTCATCTAGGGAGAAGAACAAAATTTAGGGTTTTGCAAGGAATACTGCTAATAGATCACCTGGGTATGTGTTAAAGAAGAGATTACAGGAAAGTAAAGTGGAATTCCCAGTGGAAGTAATTATAATTTCAGCTTTTTATATCGTGTGCAGATTTATCCAAGGTCCAAAGAAGAATACTTCATGTAATTGCTTATCATGCCCCCTTCTTCCCCCAGCATTTTACCCCTCTTTCTCCCCCAGCCACCTTCAAACACAACTGCTGGTAGTCAGGGCAGCTTAAGTTCTGTTACCAAAAGCAGACAGCTATATATGAAGAAATACAATACAAATACCCATGGCTCTCCTGTAGATTTTGTTACCAGTGAGTGCCAGCTTACTGAAAAAATTCCTTCATAGGCTTCTGTCAGATGGGTCCTGTAACAAGTACCGAATACTACTGAACCTATAATTAGCAGCCTCACAGTGGCTGTTGAGATGAATACACAGACCACAGACATGAGCTCTGAAGGAGGGAATGGTCTTCCAGCTGTGAAATCAAAGGAGCAACAGCCTCCCAAATATGAATATTTGCTTTACCATTAGTGGATAGCTGAAGTCATAGTTCTCCATGCGTTTTAGCTCCCCATCTGTACAACAGCTATAGCTCACCACCTTGCCATGATACTGAGCAGGTAGTGCTTATAAATAACCACTTCAGAACAGAACCAAATTCTGATCTTTAATGTAGACACAAGTTCAAGTGAAGACTACAAATCCCACTTGCACATTTACAGAAATATAAGTGGGCAAGCAGAATATCTATACCATAAAATTCTTGGGCAGCTTCCTTACAATAAATATATTTGAACTATTTAACTTTCTCATTGACATGAATTGGCAGGAATTGAAGCAGCAATGCTACATCACAAATGGTTACTTGTAACACATTCTTGAGCTTTGGCAGCATTCTACTACTTAGTAGTAGAGCTGAGTTCTGCAGCGTAGTATTGTGCTATCAACCTCAGACTTCACTTCCTTTTTCTATTAGTAAAATGTATTGTGGTAGTATAACCTTCCATCTTCTGTGAAATAGACATAATTATACTATTTGGAAATCTTCATATTGGCAAGTTAAGCATAGATATAAATTCAACCAAATTAAATTTTAAGGCAAGACTGTTTGTTTAGACCATGTAAACAAAATGCTGTAAGATCTGCTGAGTTCTGAGAACTTAAACCACAGACAGCCAGAACACAGCTGCACACAGTCAGATATGGTGTGTCTGCTAATATTGGAAACTTTATCATGCTGCAGCAAATTTAACTTCTGGTTAGTATACGTGCAGAAGAAATATAGATTGAATAAACTGGAATGAAACTAACAATCACTCCAAGGTCATAAGTTATGAAAGTCAAAAGCACTCAGTTACTTTATGGAGTACTTGATGGTATTTATTAGTTGTACTACTGTGGCATCTAAGAGCCCAGGCATGGGCCAAGGCTCAGCTGTGCTCATGCTTGCAAAAATACAAAACAAAAGACAAACCATAAACTGTTGTAGGCCATAGCCAATGGCTTCATACAAAGCAGGGTACTGTCAAGTGTCAACCCCCTGATGAACATCTCTTAATGATGTGCATCTAAAGCCCAGAGCTCAGCTCCTTGGCTGGATGTTAATTTTGGTGCTAGATACACCTGGTGAGAAGAAGGCCACCTGGAGTTGGATGACATCAACTGCTCACACCAAGGATGTGCCTGAACTCCCACCCTTCCCTGCAGCTCAGGCATTTGAACCAACACTTCAGGGGAGACATCTCTCAATTCACAAAACAGATCCTGAAGCCCAGATTCAGTAATGCCAGAGGGGATTCAGAGGTGTGAGCTCAGTATCCTTCCACAGACACTGGAGCAGTAGGCAAGAAAGACCTTGAGATTCATTGAGCAAGGTAGCTACACACTTGCTCCAAGTTGGGGACATGCTTCTGCAACTTAATGGTTAAAGCACCAAGGAAGAGAGTCACAGGTTCCAGTCTGGGCTTTTAAAGTTGTTTCTGGTTTTATCACATAACTTAGATGTAAAAATATACAAATGATGCATAAAATACAACTACATTGCCCAAATGAGTACCTTCACTAACAAGCCATAAAGTTGGCTGGATTCTTGCTTATTTTCATTCTTGTCTTGCAACTCTTGCATCATGAATGTGAACCCACTACAGAATTTCTCATGCCTACTTCTTTCAAGTGCTATCAAGTTAAGGCAGTAAGGGCAGTTAAGGCACAGTGTTTGTGCGTTTTTTATAAAAGTGTTAAAAAAAATATTTTTAGGACCTAGTTCCTTCTTTGGATCTGGCTGTAAGTGTTGAACGCTGGAACACTGGCATAGAATATGTTGTGTAAGTTACATACATTGTCTTTTAAAGAACTGTAGTTGCTGATTGCCCTTTACATTCATTTATACTTTTCTAGAGTTGTATTGATAGTCAAAAGAGCTTGTCTGCTGTTCACAGAACATATTGCTATGTTTAAGAAATGCTCTTACAAAATCTCAATCTGGCACCTCAAAGAAAACACTGAGTCATAAGTCCCTTGAACCCCAAAGTTGTTCATGCTTCTATTTACTCTTTCAGCCCACTAAAATGCCAAGATGTTACTCTCAGCCAATTTCTCATAACTTAAATATTACAGTAACTGCTCGTGAGCTAAGCAGCAGGCAGTGGTACTCTTATATCACCGCTCACAATTTCAGGTTGCCTCGGTCAAAAAACGCACCGTAACTTTTCTGCCTTCCCTGCAGATCTGCAGCGGAACCAGCCCCCCGCTCCCCGTGAGCGGGGCAGAGCGCCGCACCGCACCGCCTCCCACCCAGCACCCCGAAAACCCAGAGCAGGCACAAGCTCCTCGCATCCGCGGCACGGCCCCCGCGGCCGAAACCCCGGGGCAGTCCTTCACCTGGAGCATTTTTTTATCCGGAACGGGAAATTAATTGTTCCCAGTCTTGTAGAAGTAGTCAAAACACGAGGTATGCCACAACGCCCACCAAAGGGCACGTCTGGCAGCCCCCGCCCGCCCCAGAGCACCACGACGCGTCGGGGCGCGATACGGGGCCGGTGCCGCACAGCGGGGACCACGGCAGACGACGCGCGTTGGTCTCTGAATGCCCCCGTCACCCCAAACCCTGAGGCGGGAGCTCCCGGTAACGCGCCGGCCGCGGAGGCGCGGGGACCGCGGGCGCACCCCTTCCCGAGCCAGGAGGGATGCTGCTCCCGCGGTGAGGGAGCCGTGTGCGGGGCTCCCCTCTCCCTCACCCCACACAAAGGCACGGCAGGGCGGCGGGGAGGCGAACCGGGCCCCGCCGCGCTTCCCCCGTCCCGGCTGCCCCCTTCGGTGCCGCCTGAGGGGCAGCCGAGCCCAGGCAGGGGTATCGCCGGCCCCCGGGGAAGCGCCCGCTCGGGGCGAGCGGGACGGCGAGGAGCTCTGCAGACAGGTAGCTCCCTGCTAAAATGGAGGGAGGGGAGAAATGCAGCGCTCGCTGGAGAAACTTACCGGAGGAAACCGACGAGCCGGACAAACTGGAGTTACTGGATGCGGCCATGGTCCCTCCTCCTCGCCCCTTAGCTGCGAGCCCCGCGTCGGCCCCCACTGCTGTCCGGCCGCTGCTGCCGCCAGCCCATCGCAAAGTGCCGGAGCCGCGCCGCGCCGAGCCGCCGCCGCAGCCCGCGCTCGGCTCC
>VZRN01005249.1:331928-430044 GCA_013397935.1 Dasyornis broadbenti
AGGGCTGCGCCCCTCGCCCCCGCTGCCCTTTGTCCGCTTGCTGCCCCCTCGGGCTGCCCTCCGTTCCCGCGGAGCTCTCAGTCCCTCCTGGCACGCTCCCACCTTCTGGTTTTTTCCTTTTCATTTTATTTTTTTCCTCTCTCTCTCCTGGCATCCGTTTTCCTTACAAAAAACCCCCCCAAAACAGGCCGCCACCAACACGGGGTTTTGCCCTGCCAGGTGCACGCACAGGGAGTGCGGGGTCCCAGGCTAGCCACAGCTTGGGTTCACCCTCGCACCTTGCCCCGCAGCGCTCCCGGCCCGGGAGCTCTGGGGGCACACGGGAGGAGGCTGCCAGCACCCAGCGGGGGCATGGAGGGTCTGGGGCCGACCAGCCGGGGCCGCAGCCCTGTGTCTTATGTGCAAGTGGGAAAGGAAGAGCCGAGAAAGCATCACTTGGAGGCTTCCTCCTGTTGACTGCCCTTCTCGTTCCCTTTTCCAGTGCTTTATTGCCAGCCAAAGCTGCCATCTCACTTTATAAAACGAGGGTGAGAAGACTACAGGAAGGTGGGCACACGGGTTGCATGGCACAATCTTGCTGGCACGGGATCTGTAAGAAGCTTACAACCTATTTGCCATGACGCTGATTTATGAAAGCCTTCCATGTTTCGTAACAGGGAGTCGAACACAAAGTTACTTTGGGAGCGAGGAAGCGCATTAAAGTTTCTTTGGCAATCTAAGCCTTACCCACCCAGCTACTCCGCGTCCCAAACGAGCGAGCAAACCCCTTCCCGCTCTGTAACCCGCGCCCAGCCGCTTCCCTTTTCTCCCGGAGCCAAAATACAGCCCGGGCTCCCAAGAACCTGCAGTCGGTTCCCGTTTTCCCTGGAAAACAGGTCCCGAGACCCCCTCTAGCGGCGGACACGGCAGTGGTCCCCGCCGTGGCGGCTGCCGGGTCCCGCACCGCCCGCGGGTGTCCTGCGCCAGCGCTAGGAACGCGGCTGAGACCAGCTGGCTTCTCCAGGTTTTATTTTGTAATGACGGCTCGCTCCGTGTGAGAAGGAACGAGCTTTAAACCAGGCATTTGCACTAACTACTATTAATCTGTAAATTGCCACGTACGGACATAAAACCAGGGCAGGCGTGTCGCTTCGCTGCATTTTGGTCTTTGGCCAAATATTTTGTGTCACGCGTTTTGAAGACTGAATGCTGAGGGCAAAATGAGAAAGGCAGATAGGTCATAAACCCAGGCTGATACCTGGGGTGTAGGAAAATACTGCAATAATACAGCAAACACCAAGACTGTACTAGTAAATTGTTACTTGCAATGTGTGTGATGTTTCCTATAGTCAAATGGCATTCACTCCTCCTACACGGTTGTTTGTTCTGCTCCTTCTGCTATATCTCTTTCCAGTATTTGCCTCCTTGTAGTCTGCTGTCTTCATTTTCCCTTTCATAATCTAGCACTGTCTTGCCCTCCTGTCTCTCCAGTGACTCTTGGAAACGTCTCATATGATTGGTGAAATATGGTGGTGTTAACAGCACTGTCAGAATCTGCAGGGAAAGGGGCAAACGGTTGGAAAGAGGGAAAACCCTGTAACTCTGCTGAGACTTGGCAGACAGAAAAGAATTTCCTTAACTAATTTTAAATTATCTTTCCACCCATAGATCCGGATAAATCAAGAGAGCAATTTCTTCAAAGAATGATTATTCCAGCTATTCCAGTAATTGAAAAAGGAGTATTTTCTGTCCAAAACCAGTGAGTATGAACATGTCTGATTATGAGTCTGTGTACCTTTGAAATTATCAACAGGCAACTGTTGATAATTTTTGTGGTTGGATCAGGTATGAGGTTGTGTTATCTCAGTTTCTACAACACTGTAAGGTAAATAACTAAAATTAAGTGAAATGCACTGTAGATTAAAAGAAACTCTTTCACATTTCAAGACAGGATGGCCTTTTTCTTGTTACAAGCAAAGAACATAAAAGCCATGAAATTAGAGGGGAAATTACTAGATCAAAGGGGAAGGAAGTTTAAATGACACAAAAGTAGCCTTGTTATGTGTAAAAAGTGCAAAGTAAAGACAATGTAATCAAATCTCAGTTCTATTTTACAGAAACTGTGAACAGATTCTGCCCTAGTCTAATTTGTGCAGAGCCCAGATATATCCTTTACTAATGATATAAATACTTACTATCAGGAATAAATTTTAAATGGTAAACTAAATACTCCGATGTGAACTGTTCCTGAGCTTTCCATAAGTGTATGCGTCATGTAAATCTGTTAAAAGTCTTTCACTTTACCCCCTCTAGAACTAAATTTAGTGCCTGCTTCCATGATATCTGCACTTTGATGAGAAGTCCCAGCTTCCAAAACTTTTGAGGAACTCAGAAAAATCACCTTTTTCCTACGTATGACCTTAGAACACTGCATTTGACATTAACAGTGAGTTGTGAAGGAAAAATACCAAACTGTATGCGTTGCATTAAGCATGAGAAAGATCTGAAAGCTTATCTGCTTTTCATTCCTGGGGAAGATTCCTTGAAGATTTCCTTGCTTCTAGATTGGTTCAATGTAGTTTTTACTGACAGAGTTTCAATGTTTGTTTTTTGGGCCTGTTTCTTTGCCCTTTTTCAATTTTTTTTTTTTTTTTAATTAAGAGATTAAAGGGTTTGTTGAAGAATAAAGTTTTAACAAACCAGTTCCCAGTCTATACCAAAATTCCAAAGAAGTAAGTGCCTGTCTAATGCTAAAGCTCAGCTAGCAACGTGATATTTGAAATAACATTTGACTCACTGTGGGAGAGGCCACTGTATTCCAAAAGCTAATAGATATGAAAAGCCCAAAGTAATAGTTGGAAAATTAAAGGAACCCAAACCCATCGATGCTTGTTTCTTTAAAAAAATCTCAGAAAATACCTAAAAGGTTTCTCCAAACTTTCAATGTAGTAGGTTATTTCTGTAGCCTAATTATCCACTCTCATACTGCTGTATGGTGAAACTCTTGTCCAAGCTCACACACATTTCACTCTCCAATAAAAAAAATGAGTAAAAACCATGGAATTACAGCAAATAATAAGTCTTGCAGCCCAAGAACTGTTGAACTAAACACAAAAATAAGTAAAATTACATTTGAAAATAATTTTCTTTCACAGTATGTTTTCAAACCTGTTGGCATGTAGGTACATGCACAATTTCATTGTCAAGCAAACTCTGGTGGAAGAATGTATTTTGGTAAAATTGTAAGTGTAAGTAGGGTGAGTACCTACATTTGGAGAGCCATCAGTGCAAAACATAGTGACTTTGGCAGCTGAGGACATGTCTGCGCTGCTTGTGTGCTGTGGAGTAGCCTCTGGAGTGGCCTTGGTTCCCCAGCCAAGGGGAATGTACTGGTACATACTGGTTTGTGTCTTTATTTCAAAACAAAGGCTCTGCAGATGAGAAAGACCACCTGCCTCCTGCATGGTCATCACTATCATAGCTAACTTGCAATGACTTTGTGAAGACAAATTCTAGCTGATAAATAGTTGTTAATATTCCCATGCGATAAAAGCAAGCAAAAAGTCACCCTTCCCCTAGGGAGTGGAATGAAAACCTAGGAATAACAAAAAAAGGAAAGCAGGCAGAACTGTGTGGCTTTCCTTCCAGAAGCCAGATTTTCCCCTATTGACCAAATGGCTTATTGCACAGCTAAGTATCCACATATTTAACATCCTGGTTCCTCTCATTCAGCTTTAGACATAATAGGCACTTTCACAGTGGAGGCAAAGACTTCTGCGTAGAACTTCTTTCATTTTGCTGATGTGGCAGAATGCTTCCTGCTGCAGAAAAGGAGATTTAAAATACAAGTATAGATGAGAAAAAAGAAAAAGGTCACTAGATAGGGCCTGCAGTAACATGAATCTCTATCAGCCTGGATTACTTTGTCTGAAAGAAATTAATCTAAGGCAGAGAATCATTTATATTACTATCTTTAAGCTGTTGAAGTCTCCATTATACAGGAGCCATTTCATAAGAGCCTTCCTAAAAGAATCTGGCCTGAAATCAGCACATCTTGAGTCTCCTCAGCCTCAAGCCCTCTCCATCCAATACAACAGCCAAGCTTTGTGTTGCCTCCTGGCAGCCAAGTCCCTGTAGGTGGCTGCAGCACAATCCTCAAGGCCCTTCTGGATTTGTAGTCACGGCATCTCAGATTATGTTTATAGAATCTGCCATAATCCGCTATATCTGACTCCTGGGTTATTAAAGCAGAGGAGAAGTGGCTTACTGCGTGCCATAAACTTTCACCTGGCAGGGAGGATAGCAGTTTGAATCCCAGGTAATTTATTTATGAATTAATTTCAGCATGAAAAGTGTCAGTTGTTATTTCAGTGTGAGTGTAGGTAGCTTGGCAAAAATGTTGGAATTTAATTAATTATGCAAATTAGAGGAAAGTGAAGATGTTTGGCCCACTGCTCTGATTATGTAATAGGTATAGAAATATCAATGTTCTGTGCAAGACAGCAAGACATATGACACAAAGATTTAGAGTGCAAAGACCTAAAATGCTAATCCTTCCTTTGATGTTTATATTGCTTAGCTGGAAAGGGAGGAAATGCATTTTTCATTTGTTGATGCTGTGAATGGAAAAGACCTTTATAAGCAATATATAATCCATATTTATATACTCTCCACAGTACTTGGAAACTTTAGTCAAAATAAGCAGAAGCTATAATAAGAAAAATAAACCAAAATATCAATAAATAGCAGATGCACACTGTATTTGGGTATGAATAAATTATGTGAGTCATAATGGTTGCAACAGCAGGTGGTGGTATAGTTTAAGACTCTCTGTGATTTCTTGCTCTTTGCCTCATACTCCGAAGAGGAAGGTTTGAGACCCTTAATGCCTGGTGCAATTTTTAGCTCTGCACTTTCAATTGGTGAACAAACTAGAGGCATCTATTGAATTTTATTAGCTCTGCAAAAAAATGTACAGCAAATGCACTGGTCATCACTTGTGAGTGCTAAAGCTGCTGCTATGACTAATTTATGAACATCCATCCTATTTGTCCTTTCCTCTTTCTTCCTGTCTCATGCATCCTAATTTAATTAAATCTCAGATAGGGAGTTTGCTGGGGTAGAGAATTTCCTTGTTATGTTGTTTTCAAAGTTCTTTGCAGTGCTAAGCTGTAATTGGAAACTGATAAAGATTTTGAAATTACCAGTCAACTATGTAACTGCCATTAGACTTTATTATGAAAACATAAATTGTACAGAAGCAGTTCAGGTGAAATTGAACTTCAGTGTGTTTTTCCTTTCGAAATAATGATCAACAAGTTTCAAATATTTTGTCTTAGAGAACAGAATTTGAAAATCCTGAGTATTTGCAGTATAGTTCTGCTTTACAGCATGATTGCGCTCTTACTTTGGAACGTGACAGTGTTTCATTTAAATTTTTCCAGAGATGGAACACAAAGCTACTAAATATTTAAACACATGTCTAATTTTTTTACTGAACCATAAACACTAATAATTTTGGACAGTGAAACCTTTTGTTGGTCCAGGCAACTAGTAAACAAATCCTACACATATAGGAA
The DNA here is from genome assembly GCA_013397935.1 of Dasyornis broadbenti. Lineage (NCBI taxonomy): Eukaryota > Metazoa > Chordata > Aves > Passeriformes > Dasyornithidae > Dasyornis > Dasyornis broadbenti. The sequence continues at coordinate 337,487 of VZRN01005249.1, forward strand.
AAGAGGACTTTTCTCCATGTTTCTGTACTGCCTTTCTCTGAACAGAATGGATCCCTATTTGCTGTGAAGGTCATGTTTGTATAAGAGCTACTCTCAACCTCTCTTTATAATTAGTGGAAACAATTGCACTACCGCATAATTTGATGTAGGTGAGGAGGTGAAAAAAACAAGAACAGAAATAATTTTGATGAACTTAACAACAATAATCAGTCTCCTTTCCTGACTGTTCTAATTCTTATGTTACTATATATTAACAAACTCAATATGAAAAAGGGTCTAATGGGCATAAACTGAGATTTTCATACAGAATTGTTTCAAGTACATCTCTGTTAAAAATAAATTTCATTACATACAATGCATAGCTTTTATTAACCTTTCGCCTTTTATCTGGACTGACATTTAAATAAATTCTTTTCCTCATAGTTCTACATCTTTCTTCAACCTGCAGTAAAGTCATCATGTTGAATTCACAGCTTCCCAATTACCATGACAAAGCAGTGATATCAAAGCCTCAGCTTTACTCTTTCATTAAGAAGGAAGAAAGAGTGGGGTTCAGAACAGAGCTGCTTTAACTCTCCTGTCATTTTTTTGCCTTGTATGTGAATTATATGCAAACCTACCTAACTTAGATTTAATTAATGAATTTCTTTGCTATTTCAGCATTCTCAGTGTTTCTTGGTACTGACAAATTTTGGCTGATGGATTTGAGAATTGTTCAATGCAAAAATGTATTCAGATACTCAAATTTCACAAATAGTGGTAGAGCTGTATGTTTTGTTATCTAAGTTGTGTGTTATGAGCCTTTAGAAATTAGACCAGCAGTTGTCCAAAATAAGTTCTATTTCAGAACTGAACATTGTGTTCATCAGACTGTTGCAAAAACAAGGCTTTGCTCATTTATTTGTCCAAAGTAAATTAGTCAAAGTATCTATTTAGAAGTTATTTACTTCAGATGTTCATGAATTATTTATCTCAATACTTCCCCAGTTTAACTGTGAAACCATATTCTCTTAATTAGCTACAAATATCTTAGGGAGGGGCAGCTACTAGAGGAGAATTCCCATATTAATATGTTTTTTATTTCTAAATGTTTACTGCTTCTTCATAAAATACTGTCTAACCGTAATTCTGTATACTTTGCAATTTACTAATATAGGCTGGGGAAGCCTCAAAGTTGGCTGTTTTATTCTTAAATATGTTCAGATTTGGATGCTCTGTATTACATATGTAAACAGAAATCTTACAGGCTGTAACGGTTTTACAGCTGGGTTCTTTATTCTTCGTTTAGAGACTTGGAGGTCAAATGTAGAGATTTTGGATGTTTGATTGGACCAACATACCATTCATCTATGTAACACAATTTCCTAAAGGCCTACTGACATTAACCATCCTAGATTCCAGATGAATGCATTTCTCTTCTCTACAGTTTTGCCTAAGAGATAAAATCAATATATAGTTCCATGTTTCTCCCTGAATGCTTGGACAGAAACCTCGCCTCTACTCAAGGCAGTAATAGTTTTTCTCACTGATTTCAAAGAGGCCAGTGTTTCACCCTTCATTTCCCTGCTGGATACTGCTTTTTCCTTTAAGCTAGCACATATCGTAAAAATTACTGTGGTTTGAAAACTATAATGCACCACAGTAAAAATTGTAATGCCACAAGGTAGTGTCAATATATATTTTTATGCAGTAGAGGGAGGAGGAAATAAACCAGGAGAGACAAATGTTCCTAGCCAAAAACTGAGAGTTTTTGTTGCATTTATAAATGAAAATACATAATTTCAAGCAATAAAACCCCCATACACTTGCTTAGTACCATTCCACCAAGAGCAGCCACAAGGTAACCACAGGTTTACCAACAAATCTATTCTTACAATTTCTCAGTCATGAAGAAGGTTAGAAATGGGATTTTGAGCTCCACGGGGTTTGTGAGAAAAGAGTAAGTACTCAACACACTCTGCAGATTTTAGGTATTGAACCATTATCCTGGGGAAACCTAGATTGTAGTAAGTTCAACTTCATTCTAAGATATGGCATCATGGATTACTTTGCTTCTTCTGTTAACTTTTCCCAGTCATTTATCTTCTGGCTGAGATCCTTAGGTGTACTTTTAAGCATCCAGACCAAACATATATAAGGAAAAGAGGATAAGGTTTGTCTCTCATTCAGAACTGGATAAAGTTATCTTGTATGCAGACTATAGAGTACTATAGATGAACAGAGATAGTGAGCAATAGGGACAGGAACTCTCATAGTTTGAACTGTTGGCCCCTTTCAATTTCCTAAGTCAGGTCCATGTAAGAATGTGACAACCCTGACCTTGAAGGGAAGGCCAGGTCTTGGTCTCAGTGCAATGTCTGTATTTCTAAACCTGTTATTTGTGATCTGAGCAGGGTGGTGGGGTGGCTCATATTTGAACTTCAAAGATAAAATCCCAGCTGAGGAAACATTTTGATGAATAGGTAGTAAAGAACATTTCTATTCCATAAGTAGTTTGCTATATATATTATATATATATACATATATATATATGGTCTGTACCTACAAAGATAAAAACACAACTGAGAAACATTTTAATGAAAAGCTTGTAAAAAGTATATCTATACCATAAATATTTTGATATATGGCCTGTGCCATAAGTAGAAATTTGCTGAGTGACTATCTAAGACTGACAATGGAAAAAGATGATAAAGTAAATGAAGGCAAAATGAAATCTCCAGTTTAAAATCAACATCAGAGGTAAACAGCCACACCAAGAAGGGAATTAATGTCTCCTGATAGTCAAGCTGGGAGTCTATCTGCAATACCTGTCATAGCTCTTATCTGGTTTTAGTTTTTTTCTGGTTGGATTGGTTTGTTTGGGTTTATTCTAAAGAAAAAAGAATGCTTGATTAAGCTAATTCTTTGGCTTACTCCATTTGGTGCATAATTAACTACGGAACAGTCATTTTGCATGCTATATAAAATCAGCTTAAGTGGACAGGAAAACATTCAGAGTACAAATGAGCTTTTATCAATGACTGAAGATCCTATTGTCTATGATTCAAAAGGAAAGTAAACAGAGGTGCCTATACCCATTCTGTCTTTCATTCCATAGATGTAAAAAGGAAACAAAACAAAACCTCGGAAGTCCTGCTCTGATTTATTCTAACATTTTGAAGTATGCAAAAACATTATGTGAAATGCAAATTCTAGGGAATTAGAGGCAAGTGCAAGTGCATATGATATGATTCTAAAAAAATCACAATAAAGATAAAACTGGATGAAAGCTATGTAAAAGAGTCACCAATAAGTGTCTGTGTGCAAATAACATTGACATGTCATAAGCTTAGCTGGACAGAATGGGGGTTGTAAAAGCATTGAGGATGATTTGGTTCAAGTTTGCAAGTTCTTGGCTAGAGAGAACAAGCAGTGCAGGATTTCAAGGCCCGGGCAGTTCCCCAGGGAATGCTGTGAAAAGAAAGTTGAAAGACATTCAGTTAAAATTCTGCTGTGAATACCAATAAAAGGACAACCCTTTCAGGGTCTGCAGAGGTCCCATTTAGCAGTGGTTGGTTTGCACAAGACCATAAGGATCACTGTGTTCTCAAAAAGTTCAGAAAATTAAGAGAAAGAGCTCTACCCTAGAAACAGAAAAGTATTTTTGTGTCTTCAGAAGGAAATACCTCAGAAGAATGAATAATTAGATGGAATGACTTGCTAAAGACCAACCTCTTATATCACAGCTCATCCTGAAAAGAAAATGGAAGTGACTGGTAAAATGTTAAGGATTAAGTCAAAGCGCATCCCACTTCAGGAGTGCCAATGGGAAACTGAGGAAATTTGCCAATGGCTAATCAAGATTAACCCTCCACACTCACCGAAGTTTGTAGAATTCCAGTCAAACATGGCCTAGGGCAAAGAAGATTGTTCACCAGCCTTTATTGGCCCTTTTATCTACCTCTGATAGTACTTTAAACACTCACTTAAAAAATAAATTTAATTAAGCAAAATTTTCCTTATTTTACCCCTAGCTGGGAAGAGCAGCCAGTAGGAAGAGCAGTGGAACTTCAAACAACCTGTGCCATGGATCATCCTGGTTGGAAAAAGGGAATAGCTGAGAAGGATGTGCTTGTGTGTCTGTGAGACATCATCTGTATACACATTTATGAGTGAGTGTGTGTGTGTCTGCCTGTGGGCTTCTGTGTGTGTACCACTGCTCACATACACATGGCCTTGGGAAAGCCAGAAACATTTCACGACAGGCTGAATACGAAACTATTTTTCTCTTTACACTGATACAGAAAAAGAAATAATTTGTGTGGTCATTAGAAAGCTGCACATAATTTTCTTAAAACATTTTGCCACATCTGGAGCCCTGTTTTCCTCTCCATAGGCTGCTTAACTCTTATTAATATCAATGGGGGTTATGCACACATGTGGAGAATAAATTAGATTCTTCACTGTTTCCTTCTGATAAAATTAAATGTTCTTTCCACATGTTAAAATTAACTTACATATTGTTGTTCTCAGGGTATTGGAAATAGAGAGTATTAGTCGCTAGATGAATCTTACATTATTTTGCCTCTTAATAAAAGACCTTGTCCTCCTCCTTTTAGAATTAGAAACTAGTTGTCAAGAGCTGCAGTCAGAACCCAAGTTTTGTGACTATTGATTTCATCCTTGGGCTGTATGGAAACCCTTCTCTGCCAGTATGGTGCATTACTCAGACTAGATCTGTGATAGTAGATTCTTCATACTAATAGAAGGCTAAACTCTTTTCCAGTCAAATTTTTATCAATCAATCCCTATTTCCTTTTTTCTTATTTACAGACTTTGGAAGACAAATGTTTCTGTCACAGCCAGTAGTGGGACTGTCTTAACTCATTTTCCTTTGATGCCTGTAAGTGAAAAACACTAAATGAATTTTCACTGACACGAATTTGAGACGTAATTTAATACCGTCGTTATACAGGAAATCATTATTGTACATGGTTTGGTATATGGAAGATGCTGGGAAGGATTTTATACTCTTTGAAGTGGTTTTTTTTTGTAGGGTAAACTATTATATTTATAGAAGACCTAGTAATACTTATCCTTGACATTGCATCCAAGAAATAGCTACAGAGACTATTCCACAGACCTTTCACCATTTTTAGAACATGGAATGCTGATCATTAATGTTCAACTCAGTCTTAAATGCAATTCCCTGAGGGATGATGACATCAAATAAATCGGACGAGTTTCTAAGAAGCTGCATCCCTTATGGCTCTCTCAATAGCAGAGAATGATTAAGCCTTATAACTTCTTAGGACAGAAGTGGATATACAGCTGCAAATGGAAGAGGAATAGTGTGTCAGTGATTCCTGCCTAACTGTCCCAGAAGTGATGTGAGGTGGGGAAATGTCTGCAACTTGAGAGAATGAGGGTACCCATAATATCGTAAATCTCTTGTTGCAGATACACTCTTGGAAAATAATTTGACAGAACTCTGTCAAACCTGTGTGAAGTCAGCTTAAAGCCGCAGTTAAGAAAAGTGAAGAAGTCAAAAGAGCTCATACCAAGGCTGCTGATGGAGTCAAGAAACAGGACTGGAAGTTACTTGATCCAGCAATCAAGCCAGTATTAACAGATAAAAACTGATGATCAAATTAGCAGAGATTAAATTGGATAAGAAATAGATTTACCAAAATCCAGAATCAGCATTTTTTTTCACTACTATTAATTTTAGTTTTTAGTTACATGTACAGTAGTTTTTCACTGCAATTCATGAACCATTTAGACTTTGATTTTTTCTCAGAACTATAGTTAGCTCTCCTAAGCTTTGGGATTTTGCTTTCCTATTATAAGCTCACTATTCCACAGAATATCTTTATGACCTTGAAACAAGATGCAATCTTTTGCTGTCTAGTTGCATTTACTTTGCAGATTTTATTTTAGTTTTTCTTTCTAATTGCAATAATATATCCCAAAATATGGTGGAAAGTGAAAACTACAGTTTGTGATATTTGTTTTTACTCCTTGATTTGATTTCTCAATGTCTTTCAGGCTTAACTGGGGTTTGACATTCCTTCTAGGTCCTTGGATGCTCCAGTCTGAGACATTGTGACTCGAGAAGGCTTGCTATGAACCATTCAAGTCACCCTGTAGTGAGTGGGATCCACAATGTGAGGACACCTAAATTTAGGCATGTCTTAGTAACTTAAGTCCCATTATAGTAAATCAAGATTTTGTCAGTACCACCACTGGATCTCAAAGAGCCATTCAGCTGCTGTTCAGGTAATAGGTATCTGTTTTAGAGAGAGAAACTGGTTCTGCTCTGCTGCAACTGAATCCCATCAGAGGATGACTACTACCCAGAGCTTCAAAGAAATTGGATGTTCTTCTAAATCTCCCATCTTCTTAAACACCAGCTACCGAGCCCAGAGAATACGATCTGGTTTACAAATTTTAGTCCACTTGATTAGAATGAGGGATTTGTTTTACTTGGTTGGTCTCTTCTCTTTACTGCATTTTGTTTGAAGCAATTGCCCTGTAATGGTCTCAGTATCATAGAGGGAACATATAATCTTATTTTCTCTATTTGAGCCTTTTTCTTGCTTAAGAATAATCTTAACCTATTTAAATCAGTTTATTTAGGGGTATGTGCCATGTAGTCAAACAGGATCCTGCAGTGGCTGAGACATTCGGAGTTGAGGAAGCTGAACAGTCTTGGCCAGTTGAATGCCGTTGCAATAGACAATGTCAAGGACTTTCTCGGGTACTCTCTAGGTCTTCTGAAGCTCCCTGGGTCAAAGAGTTCTCAGGCCTGGGTATATGTGGGGAGAGAAGATACTTCTCTCCACTTAAATTACGGCCAAACCATCACTGGAGTTCCATCTCCCTGTTGCTATTTTTCATACCATTGTAATGGAAAAATGAATTAGTGAAACTTAAGCTTCCCTTAAAAGAAAATTCCTATTTTTAGCATTCAGAATAAAATAGAAGCCAAACAAATCTTTCCAACCAAAGCTACGGTTGAATTAGCTTTTCAAATAAATCCCAGAATGCAAAGCTATTACAAACTCAAGGGGAGCACATTACCTCTTAGTCTGTGCTGACAAAAAACATCGTACAAATGAGTTTACCATAAAGATATATTAGAACCAGTCTGGAAGACAGCACACCAGTTAAGTTCTTGTTGGCATGGGGTCTCTCCATTAAGGTCACCGTCTCAAAATACTTTTCAAACAGAGACCCTGGTACTTTGTAGAAAGTGAACAGTTCTGAAATAACAGTGGGCTGATAAACTCTTTCCTGTTAAAGAGCCTCCACTGTCCAGAATGACTTCTCAAGTAAAGAAAAGTCGATGCAAGCTCAAAGTAGAGATTTAGAGCTTTGCACAGGAGTCAAAGGCTGATCTATGCTCTAAAAACACACAACTGTATTGGCATGTTGTAAGCATATTTATTTAATTATTGCTTAGCTATTTTCTCTGCAACTCTCACTAACATATTGGATATGTTTCACAAGCTGATAACAAATACCACACATGTAGCTCCAGCCCTTACAGGCAGCAGTCAATGCACTTTTCTGTTCTTTTAAATGCAGACCCTTTTTTGAAGCAGATTATCACATAAGAACAAATATCATCAGTTGTCCTCGAGGCAGGAAATTTTTGGTTATTGTGACTTCGGTTTCAAACTAGTCAGGAGATTCTGCTGCAGAAATATACAATAATTTAATTGCTTAAGGCTTTCAGGTTTCTGACAGGGACACAAAGTTGTGCTGTTGTGTTAGTGAATGATTTTTTTGCCACTGTGGCTTCCTCATTCAAGACCAATTGGCCACATGTGTTGATAGTGATCACTAAGGATGAATAATTTCTGTCTTTCCTGAGGGTATCAAGAGCTGCTGTCAGATAAAGTGGAAGAGTAAATGACACTGAAATATTACTCTGAAAGATTACTCGTTAACCTTGTTATGGCTAATAAAATTCTAATTTGCAAGTCTTGATTCACTGCAGTTGATGTGCAGGTGAGAAATATGGAATTACTCTGGTTAAAGCTGTTAAAAGGAGAGGCCTACATGAAAAATATATTATACAGGAAAGAATTATCACATTTTTTCCCCCCTTGAACTGAGGTTAATCTATACTTTCTGTCCACTAGGTATGCTTAGATTTACAATTCTATTCTCCTAAAACCCAATTAATTGCATTAAGTGCAGTTGGAATGTGTTCAGAGATTATATTGGCCTTCTGATTATTGAACATATATTGAAACATGAGGTTTCAACAATCTGAATGTATTAGTTATCTATCAGTGATACTATAAATATCTCTAGTTTACACTATAGGAAAGAAACAAATAAACAAAACCTCCTAGATTGAGTCCCAGTGCAGTGCCTTGGACTTCTTCATGCTTTTAGTATTCATTTAAATGTGTAAAATGCATTTTCAAGAAATTAAAATATGGCTACTTGCTCCTCTGAGTTTGCATTTGGTATAATGCACAGTTATGAATTATTTCTGCAGGTGGATTTTAATACACATTTTCTTGTCTACTTTATATTATGACTAAATTATCCTCATTCTGCAGACTCAAACCAGAACCTCTGTAAGCTGTAGAGCAACAGTACACAGCCTCTATCACTGCCGTATTTTAGTCATGTCTCAACCACAAGATCCTTCTTTAATTATTGCAGTACTTTTGCAGGAACAAATATGTATGATGAAATTTCATACTCTGCTTTTGCCCAGGAAAATAAATAAAATAATTTGGTTTTGAGTACAGTATCAAATTCCACGGTTGTGGATTTAATTATATAGAAATTTAGTTTCTGTAAGCTGTAGCTTTTGTATTATTTAGGATTGTGGAGGGAAGTGAATAAAATAGCATTCATGTCAGAGCTATGAACTGATGGCAATGCAGCATGCGTTCCCATTTTTCACTGTGTCACATCCACTCTCAACAGAACTTTCATTTTAAAAGTTAATAATCTGTCATTCATATGAAAAACCAAGGACTCCTCAGTGAGCTGGTTATTTGTAGGTGAAAGATACAGAAAATCTGAAGTTCCTTAAACCAGCTTCTTGCAAGACCTCTGATTTTATTTACGTCCTGAGAAACAATTTTGACATAAGTGTCATGGCTTGTCCTTATCTTGAGATTTGCTGTAAAGTTAGAAGAGTTTTGGATGCCAAATTCTTACCCTCTTCACCTTTGCAGAAGTGCTGATGAAACATGTCACTCAGGGTTGTCTTCTTATCCCCTCTGTACAGTCACATAAAACCAACAGTGAAAATAACCAACTTTAAGTGTAAAGTTTAGAAAATACAAAGGCTTGTGCACAGAATCTATGTCCAATGTCTATTACCTACTATCTTAACAATATTTTGGTCATCTGGCAGACCTATGCTGGAGGAATTTTATAGTTTGTTCAAAACTGTAACTTGGTACTCAGTGAAATTTGAGAGCATTTCCATGTTATTTAAGGACAATAGGAAAGACCTAAAACTTTTTTCCCGAAAGTCATTTAGTTGATTCTTCTATGATACTCATCTGGCACCTGCTCTCTAAGATGTGGAATCCTGGATATTGCTACTTTAGTCACCTCAATGCAACTTACAGAAAAAAACTCTGTTTTTAGTGAGATGGGGTGAAATTTCTGATGACTTAAAGACAACACTGCCAAAACCAAAAATTGCCTTAACTGGAAGTAATGATAAACCACAATGAAGGATTTTAGATACACCTTCTTTTATACCTGAACCTGCTCAACCTGTTAAACATCTGAGGCTGCAACGGTGGAAGAGAATAGGGAAGCACGGATGACAGTAGCTAGGGGACTGACTATTTTGCCTCACACTAAGCTTTAAATGAAGTTTCCAAAGGAGGACAGAAATATCCATTGCCAGAAGGAGACTCAAATTGCATCTTTCCCAGCCACACTAACTGATACATTCCTCCGAGAACACCTCAGAGCTGACCAGGGGAAAGTTTACCTACCACTTTGTAGGAGTGGCAAAATTTTATTTAGCAGTAGTGCTTAAAATTAAAGGAAGTGTTTTGTTACAGTGACCTGGAGTTAGTCAGAGGATAAAATCTGCGTGCTTTCTTTTTGTGCCAAGGTAGCAGAACCAACAATTACAAAAGGAAGTTATGTTCCCTCACACCTTTCCTGCCTGTTTTCTGAAAGCAGATCTTCTACCCTGCTGATTACAGCCTGCCAGCTTTTATTTGTGTTAGTTTTCCCTAACGGATGTTAGAGTAGGTTTTAGTGTCCTCTTCACGCTGTTACTCCTTTCACACAATTTCCTGTGTCTTGCTCCTGCTATGTTGTGAAAACAGTGATTGAACCAGACTGGCACATCGTGATGCGCTGTGGTAGCACTTCCAAGAGCCTTGATGGCACCTCCCACAGACAGTCTGCTCAGGTCTATTTTCCTCCTATTTGTGCTCTCAGAAATCTGTGTCAGTTGCCAAGAGAGGAAGAAGTGTGGTCCCTGTGAGTACAAGGGTTGTGTCTGGTCTCCTCTGACATGCTGGTGGTTGCTGCCAAACTCTGCTCCTGGGGCACAGCCCTGTGACCTCACGGTTGGGCGTAAAGCCGTAATGTAAACTGCACAAATCTCTGCCGCACTTGTCACTGTGTCTCCCTCCTCTGGAGGAATTAATGTGCTCACCAGATGGTTACCGCACAGGCAACGCGTGAACACCGTGCTGTAAAAATATCTAGCTGATGTATTAGACACATATTTTACCCATGTCAGAAGGCTTGTCTTTAGGCAGAGTGCTGAATCAGAAGCTCCCATTTTGATGTGAATTCCACTTGTTTCCCTAACTTTGCATTAAGGACTTAACTTTATAAAAAATTAACATCTTCAGCAGAAACACCTTACTTGAAGTAAGGTTGTTGGTCCAACAAGGTACTGCACGTGATTTCTGGTTTGGTGCATTCATTCACTTCTCTGCGTGCTCCTGTGTTTTCAGCTAGTCCTTCCACCCTAGCCTCCAAAAAAGCAAAGGCCATAAAGAAAAGCATCCCAGGCTTTTTAGATTGTTGCACCCAGGAAAATGCAGAGCGATGACTGAAACACCATAGGATGAGGATTAAATCAAGAATATATAAGAAGTTTCTCATGGGTAGTTTGTATCAGAAGTGGCCCTGGGCCTCCCTGATTGTCTAGTCTCTAGTTTGTGTTTTCAAGACTTGAGCCTTCCTGCTAACTGTTCCCTTCTTTAAATCAATTGAAAAACTCAGAGTGATGGGCAGTCTGTTTGCTAAAGATTGATTGATTGATTTTGTGAGAGTGGAACTAATGTGCTCTGCATACTGCTGCAAAAATGTTTGCATTATTTTCTGATCCATCTCCTTTACTTGCAGACTTAAAGCAGCACAGTCTTGTTGCCCAGCTGGGCAAGGGGCATTTAAACAGCCTCCTGACCACCTGCTTTTCATCAGGTATCATCAAGCAGAGCTAGGGAGGAATTTTTTAAAATGCTTAGAACAAAAATAAGCACTGGACCCACATATGCACAGTCTAAAAGTCAGCGTTTGGGGAAATCATACAGGAAGAATGCCTGAGGGTTGGCAGCAGTCCTGGCAGAGTGACTAACAACCTAGCTGAAATCAGCAGCATAAATGAATGTTAGCCTTGCCTGTGCAAGAAAGTCACGTTGCCAGTTTGGTGTTTCTGAGAGCCAAGGCACAGCGAAGAGCCATAGCTGGATCTTGGTGTGTAGCCGAGAGACACAGCACACTGTTCCCAGCGTGCGCTCCAGATCACGGGAAGTGCAGCTCTGCCCTATCTGCTGCTCTTGTCCTGCACACCCAGCTGCAATGAGCTCAGGCAGGGAGAGCTCTGTGCCTTCCTCTGGACTGTGATGAGAGTGACAGTGCTCAGAGCCCCTCTGCAGGCTTCCTAAGCAAATAGGAAGCCCATTACTAAAATGCCGTTGTCCTTCATTTGTCAGATTAAGGCTGCTTAATAGATTACACAGGCAGCAGAGTAGCAAGTAGCTTCTCTGATTTGAGGAGCCTGGCCTAGAATACTAAATACTTGGCTCCATCATACAGTGTGTTTTTACATGGATTTATCAGGAAAAAAACCTAATCTTTTTGCTGCACACTTGCACTTTCTTTAGCATCTGAAAAGAGATTAATTTCCTAGGAATTTTAGCACCTATTTTTGCAATAAAATTGTGACTTTATCCTTCTACAATAATGTGGAAGTTGGTGATTAGGTTAAAAAAACTAACACCCACCCTTGCATGTATGATTTTGCTATGACATCATAAAAACTGATATTAAGTGATAGCATTCATCCATACCATCTGTAGCTACTCCAGGAGAGAGGCAACAATATAGACTAATGGTTCTGCAGTATGACTGTGAGATAATGATACCTTACTGATCACACTAACCAGAGGGTATATCTTTGGACTGTGGTCAAGAGGAACATAGCAGGTTGCTTTTGCTGTCAAATTCCTTTAATATCAATTAGTTTAAAAATGGGCATTAATTTTCAGAAACAGGCTTTTGTGGGAACAGTGGGTCAGCTAAATCAGTCTGAGCACTATAAGAACCATAGTGAGAAAGTGGATATTTCTTTAAGGTTTCATATGTGTCTGAAATTCCAGGAGACTGATTCCCAGCCTGGTTTTCTTGCTGCTGTGTGGCAAGAAGTGCTAGCACAAGGATTTGCTCTTAAGTGTTTTCTTCCCATGGCCTGTGCAATTAGCATTAAACGGGGATGACTTGCATGAAGTAACTTTTCAGAGAAGTCTGTGGAGTGGTGGCATCAGGAAATCAGAATATGGTCTCAAGTTAAATTGTAATGTTTTGTACTTGGTGAATGGAAGCGTTGATTCCTACCTTGTAAAGAAATCAGGGAGTGAACAATGCGTACTGAACAGATAGCATCATCTTCAAATTAATCACTCCTTCTAATCCAGATACAGGAGCAAACTGCAGTTTTTTCTTAGATTTTAGGGATGTTGCAATTCAACTGCTTTTTCCTGCAATGTTTTCTTTAAGGCAAAAAATAGAAAGGCAGATTAAGGGAACCATATAAGCTCCATATACACCTTTTATGATTGAGAAATATCTGTAGGTGTAACCGCCAACTTACTTCTGACACAGCTTTTACAGTCCAAATGGATACTGCAATTGGTTATGAAACACAGAACATCTCTCTTCCAACATAATTGCTGAACCCAAACTAATCCACTGATTAATCAAGGACCCTGTCTAACCTGTTTAGGCCTATAGCATAATCTATAAAGAGCAACATGTAAGAAACAGCTTAGCTTGTAATACAGTTCAGCCTTTGTATGAATTAGGCTCCATCTACAATATTTTGTAAATTTGTGAGGATTTTCAGTAAAGTGGAGTTGTAGATGAGTGTAGAAGTTCTATTTCTTTGTTTTCCTTGGGATGTCTCTTTGCTCTGTGGACTCGAGAGAGAGCACTTTAACTTCTGTTTTCTCAGTCAAACACTGCCTGGTAAAGTATTTTAGAGCATGGAGCTGCCTTGATGCCTGATGGTTTTTGGTCTTTTCTTTTTTACACCCTTTAAACCTTTTTTATACCCTTAATACATTTTAAACCCCTTTCCCTTTCCTTATACCCTTTACACACATTGCTTGTACCCTTTACACATATCCCCTGTACCCTAGTCTCACATACCTATAATTCTTGTAGTCTGATATGTAGCTTAGTTTGGGGGTCCTACCAAGCAAGAAGACGAAACATACCCAGTGAGACGTCAACAGCTCTACACTATCTCAGAGCTGTAGGCTCCAACCTTGAGGGGCCTCTTTCTCTGGAACATATTTTGTAAACTAGACTGGAATTTAATTGGTGGGGGGGCTGACTAGGGTAGGCAGACCGTTACTTAATCTATCACATTTCTTATTGGGGATTTTAGATTGATATGTTAATTTGTGAAGTCCATAAAAATGTGTACTGGGGGGTGCTCGGGGGCTTAGCCTGTTCCTGCACCTGTGTGGACCCGTGCTCTGGGCTCACTGCGCTTGGATGCGTGGGGAGGCCCGGGTGCTTTCCACCGTATTTCCATCTGTAACGGGCTTTGCTCCAAGGATCCTAGTAAAACCAAGGTAAATACCCTTTTCCCTGCTACTGCTGTGTCTGCCTCAATTTTTTGCCACTCGAAAAAGGCAACAGCCTGACAGACAGAAAAACCAGAACAGATCTCTCCTGGGGAAAAAGAGATACTGGTTTCAGCCTTTGAAAGTGGGAGAATCAGTAAAATCTGGAAATCTGCTGCTTAGAGTTCCAGCTAATGAGTCATTTAAACAGCCCAAGCAACCTTCTGACTCCAACTCTTTCGTTAGATTGTTTCTCTTGACTCAGATCCAAAAGGGTTGAGGCTCAACGGACTATCTTGTGTCCAAAACCACCAAGTGACCTTTCTCACTGAATACTTCTTTCAGATTTTCATTTCAGCAGTAACAAATACCTTTTCCTTGTCTTTCTCCCTAGGACTCAGCCAATCTCCAGAAGACTATCAGTTATTCGCAGAGCCATATTAATACTATTTTCAGGCTGTTGCTACCTTTCTTCCTATCTTCTGCGACCTTACACAGTTTTCTTACCCATTTGAATGAGCACACTGTCTGTTTTCTCTTGGTCACTTAGAAGCTGGTTTTTGTTCCAGCTCTCCTCCTGTAGCATATTTTCTGGTCTATGTTATAAGTGCAATTAAAGCCTTGAATGGACATGTTTAGGATGTGGGTGCAAACTTGTGCTGTTGGTTAACTGGTTTATTTTTTGGTGTTGTAGCTCAAACAAACAGCTGTACCTTGCTACAAATCCTGTCTTCAGATAAACAGCAGGTTTTAGTTTTTATTGCCAGATATGTGCATGTGGTGTTGTAGAGCTACATCCATCTGTGGACTATCTTTTCCCAAACCCTGAGCTGTGAAATGCTGAATCTTCTATAGGGCCTAATATCCTTTTGTTACGTTGTTCTGTTTTAAAATCCTGAATCTTCTACAGGGCCTGATATCCTTTTGTTATATTGTTCTATTTTAATCTTTCTAGAAATATAAGTGAACTTAGAAAAATCCTGCCTTCTTTTCATTTGCAAAATCTAATGTCAGAAGACCTCGAGGAAGGTTTACTATCTGTTCTTTGTTGGAATAACATTGGAAACCAAGCTCTGTAAAATATGTGTTTTCTTTCATTTGCTGGAAGTTCTTGAACAGTCAGAAAAACTGTTTCAGGTTTAGATGAGACTGTGTTTAGAATTAGGGGTTTTTTCCCTTTACTTTGATAATGTCAAAATGATGGAGCTTATTTTGCTGTACTAGGCGAATATTCCATTGAAACCAACATGCAATTGAAAAATGTTTTTGTTACCAAGTCCATGAGGCTTTTCCTGGGATATTTTATCTAGCTAAAATGCTCCTTCAGTATTCTTCGCACAGTCTCAAGCTCCTGAGCAGTGCTTTATAGGCCACTGTATACATAGAAAAAAAAGACCTCTCACCTAAATAGCTTGATTCATTGAATCAAAGAATCATTTAGCTTGGAAAAGATCTTTAAGGTCATTGAGTCCAACCGTTAACTCAGCGCTGCCAAATCCACCAATAAACCATGTCCCAAAGTGCCACATTTACATGTCTTTTAAATACCTCCAGGTATGGTGACTCCACCACTTTTCTGGGCAGCTTGTTCCAATGCTGGACGACCCTTTCCATGAAGAAATTTTTCCTAATATCCAATCTAAACCTCCCCTGATGCAACTTAAGGCCATTTTCTGTTGTCCTGTCACTTGTTTTCTGGGAGAAAAGACCGACCCCTACCTTGCTACAACCTCCTTTCAAGTAGCTGTAGAAAGTGAGAAGATCCCCCCTGAGCCTTCTTTTCTCCAGCTTAACACCCCCAGTTCACTTAATCACTTCCCATAAGGCTTGTGCTCCAGACCCTTCCCCAGCTCCGTTGCTCTTCTCTGGACGCCCTCCAGCACCTCAGTGTCTTTTTTCTAGTGAAGGGCCCAAAACTGAACACAGTGTTCGTGGTGCAGCCTCACCAGTGCCACGCACAGGGGGACAATCACTGTCCTGGTCCTGCTGGCCACACTGTTTCTGGCACAAGCCAGGATGCCATTGACCTTCTTGGCCACCTGGGCATACAGTGGCTCATGTTCAGGTGCTGCCAACGAGTATCCCCAGGTCCTTTTCCAGCAGGCAACTTTACAGCTGCTCTACCCTTCCAAGTATTTTCTAATTTTTTTTTTCTTCTCATTTCCCATTGTTTGGGAATTGTGGCATCAACACATAAGACCTTTTAGAAGTGCTGTTTTTAAAATTCAGAATTATTTTGTGTTATCATGGAAAAACAGCCTTATATCTCTACCTGAGATCTGAACAATCCCAAATTGCAACAGGTTGTGGACATAAATGCAAAGTCTGTAACAGGGACCTTTTTGAAGTTGCAATGTGCTGTTTCTGATCTTGCCTTTTAGAAATGTGTTTATGAAAACTTTCTGCTTCTCCTTCGGTGTTGCCAGGAGGGCATGTTATCTGTTTCTTGTATCAGAAACTTTCTTTTCTTCTGCTGTATCACTGTGAAAGTGAGAACAACTTTAAGAAGCGAAAGCAATTTGTTCTGCAGGAGGTATTAGATAAAGGGTGCCTAGAGGATTCCTCATACCGTCTTAAGATGGAGATAAAATGGAATGACATGATAGACCATTAGGCAAAGCAAAGTAAGCACAGCAGCAGATCCTTGTCTCAGATCTGTGATGCATTTTCCAACCTTGGGTGATTAAATGACAGTGTCTAAAACAACAGCTCTCCTGGCTTTGCTGAGCTCGTGTGGAACCTTAGGTGTCAGCAGCAGTCTTTGCTCAGGGAGATAAAGGATTGCAAGCCACCCAGAGGACACCCAGAGCAGCTGCTCTTGCTTGCCCTTACTTTTGAAAATGGCAGCACAGTTAAATTACTTTATAGACTCCTTGCCTAGCCTTCACTAGGGATCTGGAGCTCCCCAGCACTGCCAGTTTCTGAAGCTGCAAGAGTTAAGAATCAAAGCAAGCGATTAAATGAGACTGCAATGACATAGCCTAATGTACTGCTCATATGGCAACAGCAGAATTCACTAACTCTGCTGGTGCTTGAAATATTACTAAATGCACTGTTAAATAACTAATTTTTAAAGGAATTCTTGGAAACATGAGACTCTGCTCTGAAAACTTCCTGAAAATTTGGAAAACAAATTAATGAGATTTACAATTGCATTAACCAAATAGGTTTTTGGTTTTATTCTCTCCCACAACAAGTTAAAAAGAGCTTACATTTTCCAAATTACTTCTAAATATCCAGCAGAAGACAGGATCCTAAGAAACTAGCTCAAATGAAATGCTTCATGCCAGAAGAAACGAGAAATTAGTAAGCTGAATTACCTTCCCTCTTCACTGCCCCAAGGGCCCACTGTGCAATTTGCACAGCACACTGGGCTGGGCATCCCACAGACAGGAGCAGGAACCAAAATCTTTGTGGCACTTACCATAAATTGAGGTGTTGATGGTGTGGATATCCCCTATTCTCCATTTATTTAACAACCTGTAAAGAAAGGATCAGCTTCTGGAATTGTGGATGCCCAGATGGTAATATTTGCTCAGGTAATAGGATACACGATGTTGGCCTATCCCCTTGTTATTTTTCTCTTTCCATTCATTGTGCATAAGAAATCCCTGTCCACCAGTTTATGCCTTGTAATGACATACTCACTAAACTTAATGGGCTATGTCTTCCCATTGACACCCTGTCCAGCTGAACACCTGCCCACTACTGTCTGCCTAATCCTGGGCTTTTCCTCATCCGACCACCTCTTTTGTGGTCTGAATCGGCGCAGCCACCTCAGTGAGCAGAATAAATCAGAAAAAGTCTTAAGGTGAATAATGTTGTGTACAAAGAAGTGTTTTATATTGTAAATATATTGAATTTTCAGTGTATGAATAAAATAGGTGATTCCTTGAAAGCTTTACCACAATCGTGTATGTGTGCACATGTTAATTAAAACTGACTTTCTCACAAATGTTTTAAGCATATACACCACTCCTTTTAAACACTTGTTTTAATTTCCTCTCATTCTTTGGGAAGGAAATTAAGTTTGGTTGGTTGCCTCCAAGGAATAAAAGTGAAAAGTTGTTCTAGTTTCCCTAAACTGAGCAAGACTTGAAAGAGCAATCTCTTCTGAGTGCTCTCTGCCAAGGCAGAGTTTTCCTGCAAGAGGCTGGCAGAGATAAATCCTACAAAACACACAACCCACCCCCAAAACCTCAGCATGGCTGTTATTTCACTGTTCTCAATAGGAAGATGACATTTCAGAAGAAAAGCACTATACCTTAGACACTAGCTATCAAACAAGCACACAGAATAGCTCACAGTTAACATCTGTGTAGTGAAAACCAGAAAATAGCAGCGATTCCTCTGGAGAGATTTGCTTGCACCTTGTGTCCTTTCTTTCCTACCCATATTATTCTCACTGGCTGCATGTTGGCTCCAAACTGCTGTAGGTTGATTTGAGAAGTCCAAAATGATCCCAGATCAGCTTGTGTGTGTCCATCAAACTTTGACCACCTGTCTCAGAGGGCTTTTTTTTTCTCCTAAAAACAGATGACAGCAGAAACAAAAGGTTATGAGAACCTTACATTCTTTTGTACTAATTTCCCATTGCTAATTATCTATTCTCAGTATTATTCACTTCCCTGCAAGTCATCTCACAAAGATCCTTTAGAAATTTCTGTCGTCTGTTTCTTCTTTAATCTATACCTTTAATATTCTTTTTATCTGGGAATTATCCCACCATATTTACCTCATCCCTTCCAGGACCTATCTATCTTTTCTCAAAAAAAAAAAAAAAAAAAAAAAAAAAAAAAAAGGGTGATTGATCCTGATTTTTAAAGAAAGAGTCATTTTAATTTTTAAAGCAGGTTTTCATAGGACACTGTATCCTGTTACACGCTGCTAGGGTAGTGGGGTGATTCATTTAATGATGTGTGATTACAGTTTTTCTCTCCTCCTGAGTACTGAAGTTGAATATTTCATCCAAACTGCTAGCAAAACAGGTCGCTTATGAGAACCATATAATATGTGTAGTCCTCAAGGTTAAAAAGGAAGGTAATGGGAAAAAAACAGCTAATGCAGTTTTATCACGTTTGTCCCCGTGCATCCTGAACCTGCACCAAGTCGGAGAAGAGAGCCCAGCAAGACTCTCAGGCAGGCATGGTGAAGTCTTGGAGGGCATTTAGTAAAGAGAAACCACTCTAACGGGAAGCCCTCAGCTTCTTGAAGGCGACTGACTCCACATTAGCTGTGCTATTGACTAATTCCAGAAGTTTGTTCATCTCTAGGAGTCATTATCACATGGAGGGGAAAACACTAAACAACTGATTGGTATCTCCAGAATAGAAAATAGCGAAGCTGCACATACCCACAGGGATGAGGCAGACTCCTCCAAGTCTCACATCCCATGGGCGTCTCCAATTTTACCCCCATATTTGGCCTTGCGCATCTCTGTGCTGCGCCTTCGCTGTTCTGCCTAATTAGGTCAGCGGGAAGGAATCTAGAACTGTTTTACATTTCACTTGTGCATGTTGGAACAGGAAGGACTGCGTGCCAGTAAGTTCATGAGGCAAGCTAAACTGGTAGCAACTGTATTTCTTAATAAAATAGGTATTTTGATACTACCTATAGGATTTCTCCAAGGAGGATTTAGGCTTCCTATCCAGCGTGGCCTGCAGGGGGCATCAAAAGAATTCAATGGACACTAAACATTGTTTTCTGACTGTAACCCTTCAACAATAGCAACCTTTAAATGAAGCATTTTGCCATTAAAACAAAAAAGCTGAAAAAAGCACTTGATTAAAAGAGAGGATGACATTTCACTACATCTTTTCTGCTTTTTTTTTTTTTTTTTCCTGGCTACTTGATACGGGAAGACTGGATTTTAAACCAGATTCATTCTCCAAAGCCTTGCTATCAGCAGAAACTTTGAGAGAACACTATGGGAAAGGGAACTTAGTCACCATTGACAATAGGATTTAGAAGGTTTTAAAAGTTTCTGAGAAATAGGGCAGACTATTTGAGAAATTCCTGTTTTCTTTATATTGGAATAAGCTGTCTTCCCACGTCACACAGCATTATTATCTGGGCTGAATCCTAGCTGAAGGGTTTTCTTGCATTTATAAGGTTAAATAGGACTGTTGGTAGCATCCACATTTCTTTGCTGTACTGTGAGTGCAAGTATAGGGAACTTGACTGGGAGCAATAGTAGAAAACTTAGAATACACCTTCTTCTCCTGAATCGTCACTGTTAGTACTCCCCATAACTTCCGGCCTTTCTATTTCATATTGGGATCTCCTGACTGGGTTTTTTCTTCAGATTGTATAGTGAGCCTGAATCCTGATGGTCCCAATATAAAGGCTATTGGTGTAAATCTGAAACATTCAAACTGCTCTTAAATATTTCGTCTGTACTTTTCTGTAGCCTGTTTAACTTCCCTAGCTCTGCAATGCCTTTGCTTTGTCCTACATCCAACATAAATCACAGTTACATTTTGCCCTTAAATAGATGCACCTGCATTATGCTGCTGCCTGCCTTCCAGTGTGCTGCATGTTTATTTGCTGTTTGATACAAATTGTTTCCTAGTTGTTATATTACATTATATATAATTTTCAAAAAAGGATGGTGTTATTGATGACTTACACTTATCCAGAGTATATAGCATTTATTATCCAGAGTATATATAGCATTTTCTTTGCAATGAACCCTCTTATCCCTTTTTCTCTGTTACTTTTACACATTGAAAAAAATTTTTTCACCAA
This sequence comes from Dasyornis broadbenti, assembly GCA_013397935.1. Lineage (NCBI taxonomy): Eukaryota > Metazoa > Chordata > Aves > Passeriformes > Dasyornithidae > Dasyornis > Dasyornis broadbenti. Next base: position 358,306 of record VZRN01005249.1, read on the forward strand.
CATTATCTCTTCCTTGTGGTTTTTTTTTTGTTATGCAAGGCTAATAATTTGATTTAATTGTAATGATGAGGTGCCATGCAAAGCAAGCGGTAGCTAATCTGAGTGAGAGTTGTGAGAAAAATACCCCAAATAAGATTGAGCTAGGGTTACACAAGCAGCCTTTATCTGAAACTGTCTATCTTTTGAACTCTTCACTTGACAAAACCTTTCTTTTACAAGGCAGCTATTTATTTTTTTTCCAATGAGGCATAGGTTCTTCCAGGATTTCTTTCCAGCCCCAGGTCTGACCTTCTACTTTATCTTTTTCTGCCCATATGTTTCTGAGCCAGGCCTTTCTCTGCCCTGGCTCTGTATCTTCCTGCCCATTTTTTCCAGCTTCCAGTATAATTTTTCTTACCCAGCAAACTCTTCCAGGCCTGCCATTAGTTTTTCCCTCTAGTGCTCCCAGTTTCATATCAGCCTGCTCTCTGGACTACTCAGATGCTCTCACATGCCTTGTTCTTCCACTTTCACCTTCCTCCAGAGCATAATTCCTTCTCTGTTCTTTTCCCCCTCCCAGTTGATACCTCCTTCCCAAGCTCTTCATGCTGTATTTTTTCCTCCAGTTTTACTGTTCTCCATCCTAAGACACTTTGATATGCAGCCTTAGAGGGAAAATGACCACTTCTACTATCCTCATGCCAACCACCTGTGCATTCCTTTTCCATTCCTCATCCACCATCCCATCTTCTCCCGTTCTCACTGCTTTCCAGATCAGCTTTATTTCTTCTGCTGCATCATGGACAGAGCAATCATCCTGACAAAGTACGATCTCAAAGCCAGAAATACAGGAGCTCTTTAAAGAGAAGATTGTCAGGTTGTTTAAATGCAACTCCTGAAAATCACTGAAAAACTAAAACTGAAAACATTCTCCCCTAAATTGTCTTGGGCCAAAACTCTGGGCTGAAAAATACCAACTTAATATGGCTGAAATTGGGTAACTGAAACCAGGATTTATAACTGCTTCAACACTGATAATGCAGAACATACTGAGAAAATACGGTAGCTACTGTGTCTCTTGTGCACATTTTCCATGGTCATATTAATTTTATAACACTGGCATTATAGTTATTTCTTACATATGCCACTGAAATTAACGGCACATGTAAAAGAAAATAGGTAAACATCTGTATTGTTCTGTAGTAGCTTGTTTGGTTGGTTTTCTTAATAGAAAAATTCCATTATTCAAACAGTGTCAGGGCTGACAAAAAAAAAAAATGTTATCAGTGAATAAACAAGTTTCCTTGTACATCCAGGTTTCCTATTGACAACCTTGTAAGCAGAAACACTGAATACATATTTCCTCTTCATACTTGAAAGCAAATGGTCTATACTTGCAAACATCCCTTTAGCAACAGGCTCTTAAGAAACAAAGAAACCTTTGGAGACAGGTTTCTGAACTGTGTGAGTGCACAGGGAGAAACACAGCTGCATAAAGGCTTTTGCAACATGGACTTTTCACAAGGGCATGTAGTGACACGACAAGGGTGAAGGGCTTTAAAATGAAAGAGGGTAGGTTTAGTTAGATATTAGGAAGAAACTCTTTCCTGTGAGGGTGTTGAGGCACTGGAACAGGATGCCCAGAGAAGCTTTGGATGTCTCATCCCTGGAAGTGCTCAAGACCAGGTTGGAAGGGGCTTTGATCAGCCTGGTCTAGTGGATGGTGTCCCTGCCCTTGGCAGGGAGGTTGGAACTGGATGATCTTTAAAGTCCCTTCCAATGCAAACCATTCTGATTCTCTGATGATTCTATGATCTATGAAAGTACGTATCTATTTATAGCCATCTAAACATTTTCTGAGTACCTCTTTGTCTAAATGAGCAACTTCATTTTACATATATATTCTTTCTTGCTTGAGAAATTATATTTTAAAAAAAGTTCATCCTGATGTACGCAAGTCTGCAGCCTCTAGAAGACCTTTTGTTCCTGGAATGTGGTGAGAGCATAATGGCTAAGGAGCAGACACAAAATCCAAAGTAATTTGGTTTTTCTTTCTGATTTTTAGAACAGGGTTGATAAAATTAAAAATGGATTCCTATCTTCTTGGGCTTGTGTAGAACGACAAATGAGAAAAAATGCAAGACTATCTTTTCTCCATAAAATGTAGAGGCCCTAAATATAATTTATTCATTTTAATATCAAGAAACAACATGATGATCATTTCTATATGGTAAAAGGAAAAGTGAGCAAAAATCTACAAGCTGGTTTAGTGATGAAGAGCTAGGAGCAGGCTTTTCTCTTTCATGTGCCCTACATTTTTCTTTATTGCTAATGTGGGATTAGCTTTAGTTATGCTAATGCTACAGGATGTATTTAATGAAGATGTTGTGGGAAGATTTTTGTATAGGTAAATACTGCTTCCTGGGTTATATTATTTCTGTTTTTCAAACACTTGCTGTCTGCACATCCCAGAATTTGATACTGCAAACATCTCCTGGGCAACTTTTAAAATCTCTCAATTTCATACTTTTCTCCTTTACAGTTCAAAGAAATTTATGTTAAAAGGGACCCTGAAGAAGGTACTGCTTTTCGTGATAATCACTGGCGTTAAGAAATCTCTCTGGGGCACAAAATCATCTGTAATACCTGTAATATAAATTATTAACTGAAGGAAAATCAGAAATAAAAAACTTCAGGGAAAAATAATGGTGAAGTAATGATTCAAAATGGTAAAAGAAAAATCACTTGCCTGGTAATTCATCCTCATAAAAATTCAATCATAATACCTGGCTCCCATGAACAAGTGGGAATAAAATAAATTAATTTTTCCTAAGTTTTGTCTGGTTTATGTCTTTAAACTCTTCTCCTACCATCTTGGCGTGTTTCCTTTCTTTCTTAAAAAAAGAAGCCTCCACTGGCTTTCTTGCAAGCCTCTGCCTTGATCTTTTTGTTTCAATAAATACAGTCTGTGAAAAGTCTGCTTGGATATTTACAGGCCTATTTGAATGTCTGTCAGAACAAGACAATGATTTCAGTGTTAATCACTTCTTCAGAATGGATAGTATATTATCAACTAATCAGATCTTTTATGTCTTTTTTTCATTCCTAGTTGAAGCAGATATTCTCCTGGTGTTTTGAGGCTTTACTGGTGTTTTGAGGAACAAAATCCTCTAACGGATGGATTGAATTTCCTGTATTAGATATATTTACTTTCCTCCAGATCTGTTGTCTCCTCGCATCCCTGAGCAGCAAGCCAAGATCCCGGGGGAAGCTGAACATCCAAGGAAATGAGGCAGAAGTGTTGGGCTGCGCAGGGACAGAGTTCAGAGCTCTCACCACCACCACATGTTCAGGTGGGTTTACATTGTGGCCGCTCTCCTGCATTAACAAGTGTTTTACTTGCTTAATTAACAGACGCCTTGACTTTTATGCAGCTTTCCTTAGTTGTCCTGAAGATGCTTTTAGCTATTAGTTTCCACCCTTGGATTTTGTTGCAGATTCCAGCTGACCTTCTCTGTGGCTATTCACTGTGGGCCCGTCACTCCTCTCCTCTTGCATGACATATGAAGAGAAGCTAATTCAAAGCGTTCATTGTTTATGGCTGGGTTTTTTAGTTCCTTTAGCTTCAGGGGTTTAAAGCTGGGGAACAGCTAATCAAAGGCTAGTGCAGAAAACTCATTTCAGCTGTCTCTTCATAGGTTTCACATTTTTATCAGGCATCTTGCCCCCTCCCTAATGCAGTCCCCTTTCCCTAGAACTGAGAAGAAAGCAAAAGCAAGTTTAAAATTTCCAGAAAGGCATTCATAGCCACAGGAAATTAAGGGCTGGTGGGCCATTTTCTTTTTTATGCCCTCCATCCCTTCACTTAAATACCCAGTCATTGCTGATGGTTGCCTCGTGGACTAACAAACTTTTCTCCAACCTTAAACATGTTTACTGCCTACTTGTAACCAGGGAGGTACATACAGCACTTCAGAGAAAACAGCTCTCTTTATGGCCAGGGCTGAAGCCAAAGCGAGCTACACTTCCCTCTCTTTGTCGTCTTGAAAGGAGAGATCTGTTTCCTTCAACAATACTGTTTATAACCCCACCAGACAAAAACAGTCATATCCCATTTCCACTGAGACTGAGTGGTATCTATTGGCTGGCTACAAAATTAAGAAAACAGAACTTAATTCAGCTTTAATGCTTGCATACACACCATGCAAATTTCCTTCAAATGAGCCAGGAAATTCTAAATATCATCTCATTGCAAAAAAAAAAAAAAAAAAAAAAAAAATTTCTTTCTCCAAAGGTCAGTTTAGAAATGTTGTGACCTGTGATGTCCTTTAGTATTGGCTGCATTTCCCATAAACTATCTGAATTCTGGATGTGATAACTGCTCAGGCTGGAGTTTTCAACACCAAGTAATGAGACAGTTGTATCTTTTAAAGTGCCATAAACATAGCAAAATGAGTTTTCTAATCATAAGACTACCAATCCAAACAACCACATCTATATGAGACTCTGCTGTGTATTTCAAGTAAATGTACTTTAAATGTGTTGCTTCAATTGGGAGAACATTTCCTGTATAAGCCTGATTTGTATTTTTATTTATAGTCCAATACATGTACCCATTTTTTTCCCAGTGATTTCTGTGTTACCAGAAAAAGTATTTCTATGTTACTGGAGCAATTACTTCAGATAACACAACCTCCAGTCCCTGGAAACTATCTTACTTTATAACTACTTGGGAGCTCAAGAAATAAATCTTCATTGCCTTACACTCAGTGACAGACACCAGTGGGCAGAATGATGAAAGGGAAAATTTAGGATCCTCATATGGTAAAGAGGGATAGGAACATTGTTCTGTTGTAAATCCTGTATTGCTTGTCTTAGGTGAATATGAAGCATTTCAAGTACAATGTAATTCTCTGCATTGGAGTCTGATTCTTAAGGTCTCTATTGGCATATTTCAGCTTTGTTGCCAGATTATCAAAAGATCATCTGCCAAAAAAGTGGATCTAAATTCTCTCTATACCTCACAGAGAGAGCAGTCGCATACATCTTTCGATTTATACACATTCCTCCCTAGTTCCTTCAGAAAATTATTTTAGAGAAACAGTCTATCAGGGGATGCTGCCATTACTTTTAAAGTATATGCAATAAATCATTAACCAACTTCCCCAGATTTATTGGAGATAAATTTTAGATAAAAATTTACTTTACTGTTTTGTTATGCACTGGATTTATATTTTAATATTAGAGACTTGACAGGAATAGATTCTTTTTCATCTTAGCTCCTCCATGGGATGCATTATTACAGTAAGTCCATGAAAGTGTTGCTGGAGCTTTTACAACATTATCAGATTTTCACTGGATTCACATTTTGGTAGAACAGGCAACAGTTTCTGCTGTTAAACAAGCTCGGATCTTGAAACATGGATTTGTAAAGCCAGGCTCCCAACCGTATTTGGAAATTAGCAAACTGATCTGTAACCGAGTCCCAGAGTTACCTGGAAGCTCGCTAGAAGGTGCTATTAAACATTATATTTTGAAATAATTCCCTCTATTCTTTTTTTTTTTTTTTTAATATCAGTTGAAAGGATTTTATTTTCTGTCATTCACTTCCATAGGGAGGAGTATTCTGTGAGACTTTTGCTGGTTTTCCTTCCTCTGATTGCAGAAATTCTGTGATGTGGCTACCTGCAAGGCTGATCCAGAGGTGTAATGATGTTTTATCTAACTCTCTGACCTTAAAAATGTTTCAGAAATGTAGGTAAAAATCCACAGGCCAGCTCTTTTTGTGGCCTTCACCCCATGAACCATCGTGTTTTGGACCCTGAGCATCACCTTGGCTCACATTGCAGGGCTGGTTGGAAGTTGATGTCTCGTGTTGAAGATCCTTAAGGACCTTCAAGCAAAACTTAAAGCACATCTGATTGTGGTCTGGTAGCCCCACTGTCTCGACAGACCCAGGGAAAGACACATTCTTCATTTGCCAGGGCTGCTACTTTGTCTCCTTTGTCATCTTGCACTCAATTCACTTTGATGTTTTATTATTCTCCTGTGCCAAATTGGCCTTATCCTTGCAAGAAACTCTGAAAAGAATCTGAGTCCTTTCTGAATACTGTGCAATTCTTTGTTCGCTAATATAAAGACGACTTTGGAATGAAGTAGGATCAGGAATCTGTCTCCATAGGGGTCTCTGGCAGATAGCTACATTCCTCTGAATTCAATGACAGTTGCAAAATTTTCTTAATCTGATTTCTAAGCAGATCCTGCACCAAATGGCTTACAAAAAGTTGTGTTATTCCTGTAGAATATTACCTACATCTCAGAAATGAAAAAAAAAAAAANAAAAAAAAAAAAAAAAAAAAAAAAAAAAAAAAAAAAAAAAAAAAAAAATCCTTACTTTTCCCAAGTTGGTGCTATATGTACAAGCTGCTTTTGTAGAAGCCCTATTTAGCGACAGTGTTGCATGACAAAATAATAGCTAGATTCCTATGACCTTATTTCAACTTACTTGTTTAGTAAAAGCAAATATCAAGACAGTACTAAAAAAGGTCCAAACAAACCTACGCAGCTTTTCATGAAAGACACTTGTCATATACAAGGCTATTCATAAAGAAACACAAATAATGGAAGACATGCTCCCTGGAGAAATTTAGTTCCTAGAAGCCCTACTTTTTCTTCATTTTCTTCTTGGCATCTAAAGGAAATCTCCACTTACACTGAAAGCATATAATGCTTTAATCTACCCAAAGATGTAAATTAAACAGAATTATTGAATTTACTTTGCTGACACTTAATTGCGTATTTTCATTAGATATACTGGAGCTGTGTTTTATTTTTACAGTAACTTAACAAGAGAAAGTAGGCCTACCAAATTTCAATTAGATTTGCCTAGAAGGGAAGGCAAAGAAGACAGAACAGTAAGTATAGGAAATAATTGAATAGAAGATAATGGCAAATAATTTTGCTTGGTAATAAAAAGCTACAGAGACAAAATAGAATTTCCTGGTATCCCAAGGAAAACCTCAAACGAACCACAGCTTAGTGGATGAGAAGTTCTGTTTCTTGTCTGTTTCAGCCTGTGCTGGGTTATTGCAGTGAATGGATTCTACAGGCTGCGTATTTGAGAGGTTGTGGTCAGTCCTGCATGCTTTTCACTGAGAGGCCAATGTTTAAATAATAAAAATGCATTGAGAGTAGCAGTAAAAAACCAAATTCTTTAGGGAATTCCATAGCAGAAAACACTGTTTTCCTGTATTAAGTACAATACCATGTGAAGCGCTGTATGAGAGTGCAGAATAATGGGTTAAGCGTGTTCATTTAAAGAATAAGGTTTTGTCAGGGTGAAGTCTAATCAAGTGTGTGGAGATGAGAGGGAAGAGCCAATGTTTACTTTCATTGGTTGTCTTTTGATACCGCTGCCAGACAACTCAAGATAATACGCAGTGCCCTAACAGTGGGTCATTTTGCTTCTCCACACCATACTGCTATTGCTACTGCAAGCTTTTTTTTTTTTTTTTTTTGGTAGAGACAATTATCTTTGCACATGTAAAGGCATTAGCAAGCTGCAGAAAATTCAGCCGTCAGTAACAGCATAGCTCTGGGAAACATTCACGAGTTAACCAGCTGAGGGAGCACAAGGCACCGGGTTTTCAGTAACAGCACAATGGGCTTTAGGGACTTCTAGAAGAAACAGTGTGGTCATTATTATGTCTGCTTCACTTAGCTTTCCAGTGAAACATCTGGGGGTCCTTCTTCTTATGTGGAGTAGTTTGGGTCAGAATTAATTTTTGGAGGGGGTCAGAACTGATTTTTAAAGGACATGGCTGCTTCTTTATTTAACGTACTGGTCTAGAATATAGATAGATAGATAGATAGATAGATAGATAGATAGATAGATAGATAGATAGATAGATAGATAGATAGATAGATGGATAGATAGATAGATGGATAGATGGATAGATAGATAGATAATTGAAACCAAGTAGACAGTGCTTGATTTTAAAGGTCTGAGGTGAAATCCTGGACCACCTGAAGCTAATGGCAAAGTATAATTTGTGGAATTAGAGCCAAGTGTTGTTCCTTGCTCTAAACACAGAGTTGTATCAACATGCAAATATAGTAATAATTGTATTATATCAGATCTACAGCTTGCTCAGCCCATGATCCTGCCTGTGGCAGCCAAGCAATAACAACACCTGCAAAAGCAGGTCAAGCAATCTGGGGCCCAGAGAATTCTTGAATTAGTTGGAGTATTTAATACAGATTTGACAAAATAATCAGGTGACTAAGCCAACAGAAGAGAGTTGGTCTATCTTTCACTGTGCACTAGCCAAGTTTTGCTGTTCTGCAGGATAGAAGCAAGCCAAGGTCTTCTCTTGGGCTCTAAACTGCTGGTCGTCGATGCAGGGATGTGCTGTGCTGCAGCCGAGGCAGTGTGGGGTTCCTCTGCAGAAAAGCCTTTTGAACTTGCTCTGCAGCCCATGATTATGCAGATAGGCAGTGCTGGGAGAGGCAGCTGGAGTAACTGCTACCACATGTGAAACTCTGGTCCCAGGATATTGTTTTCATTATAGTTTTGTTCTCTGCAGCTACTCGGACTCTGAAGTGTCAGATTCCAGTTTGATTTCTTCATTAGGAAAGCCACTGCTTCAGTAGTAATGAACAACAGAAAGCACGAAAACACTCTGACAATGGTTGGTTTTGTTTAAAACTGTTAGCATGGGTTAGACAGTGTCTAACACTAATGCCTGGGACAGGTTCCTTTCATTATGCTGTGCATTTCTGGAAAATAGCTCAGCCTGTTTTCACAGAAATTGGTTAATCCATATTGCATAGGTCAGAAAAGACATATAAACTAGGAATGCTTCTTCTTTTTGAAAAGTAGTAAAACAGACTCTACTTTTTGGAAAGGACTCAAGGTATGCTGCCTTTCTGCTTACCTACCAACATAACCCATTTACACATTAGAGTAAAATTGGTCTCCCATTTCCTGAAACAGAAACCTGGTCTCATGTTCCTATAAAGCACTCTCCACCTCCGGAAAAAAGTATGACACCTTCAGATTTTTTGCTCATAGGAAATATTATAGGGTACCTGGATTTTTATGGTATTGAACCTACATGCCTTTCTTCAGATTTATGAGAGTAAATAAGCCCTAGTTCACTTTTCTTTGCTTTTCCCTTAAGGAAATTTTGCTGAATGTTTTTTTTTTGTTTTGTTTTTTTGCTTGTTTGTTTGTTTATGCTTCAGGAAATTTGTTCTCTTCCTTCCTTGGGCAAAAGTGGAGTTATGGTAATGAAAATATGCACATAGTAAAAATAATGGGAAAATCTTTGTCCTAGAAGAAATGATAAGAAATGCTTTAAGGGTAGATTAAATCCATTTTAACTACTAAAACTTTATTCCACACTCTCTGCTTGTGAGAACTAAGCTCCTTTTGATAAGAAAAATGCTTTCTTTTGGCTTTGTATACTTAACCTGGGAAATCAGATAGGTAGATTTGGAGGTGCTGGTGAAATATGAGGATTAAATTTTGAAATTTGACCAGCAGTGTTGGGAAGACAAAGAGATGGCTGAACAAGCAGGGACATCTGCAGCTGCCAGCACAGGTAGGCTGCATTTTTCTGCCAGAATGAGACTTTTCACCACTGCCCCCACTTTTCTAGCATCAGGAACAATGAAACAGTTTGGAATCAGATTTTTTCTTGCAAGGAAAGTCAAAGGTGTGTTTTGCTGATGCTCTAAGGGTTTTTTAACCAAATGATGAGATTAGCATGATTTAGGACCTGTATACTGGCATGAGCAGAGATAGAGGCAAGCAAAGGTAATGTTTATGTACCACATACTTTTTGAAGCATTTCTTTTTTTCCAGCTTGACCAGAATTACTGTATTGCTGCCAGGTTCAGTTTGTGCCAGCTGCTTCTCATTCAGCATTTGATTTCCTGAAGATACCATGGCAAAGTCACTGTATGGAATAGGATATTTAGAACAGAGACAAGTAAGTTTTGCTCTCTTATTAGGTGGGTCATTGATTTTGATTATAACTGACCTTAACAGAAAAACTTTCCTATCAGAGAGCCTGAAGGGTACATTAGGAGGGAAAGAGTGGACCTCTACCATCTTCAGCTCATATAAGACTCTGAAATTGCATGCATAGAAGTTGTGCACACCCTATTCTCATAGGAGTCTGGTCCAGAGACTGTTGGCCCACTGGACCTGGGTCTTAAGCAAAGAGAGGCAATCAGTCTCCTAACCGATGACAACGTAGGACGCCACATCGAACAGTAAACACGCCAGGCCAGTCTAGAAAGCGTTGCTGGCATAGTTATGCCATGAATAGCCAGCCACCTGCATCATAACAAAGTTCTCCTGGCCTTAAGCCTGTATAATGAAGCCAAAAAGAGCCATCTAATCCAGTCAGCCCTGTGTTGTCTTTTCCCCAGGATCATGTGTCTCCTGACTGGCTGAATATGGGAAATGAGCATGAGTGTATTCCCAGGAGAGTGGTGGGCATCAGCTGGTGAGAAGAAGGAGATCACAGGTTTAAGCTCCTCAGGGAGCTGCAGTGTACAGTGTGTCATTCTCAAAATGCCCTTGCAGCATAGTGCAAGGGCCCATGCCCATGCCAGCCCAGAAGGAAGCAAAGTCCCAAGAGAGGAGCCATGTCAGTGTGGTCCTGCTGGTGGCTGAATCCCTCTTCCCCTCCATCCATGGCTGCTCACACAGTAGCACGATGCTGCTGTGGCTAATACAGTTCTGGGACCTGCCCCAGCACAGCACGTATGTCAGCACCATCAGAGCTTGCTCAAGGGTCTTTAACAAGGTAAGTGGAAAGGTTTTAATCATATATTGAGCGTCACCCAAGGAGACGAATAAGTTGCCAGATTCATACATTTGCAGGTTACAGATTTCAAAGGCATTTCTCCTCATCCCCTCAGTTCATGGAAAATAGTCTTTTCTTTCTTCCTTCCCTCTTTTAGGGCAGAGAGATGCATTAGAAAAAAAGTTTTCTTCTGTGCAACTTTCCTGATCTGCTTTACTCTGTTGTCAAGCCAGTGCCAGAACTGGCTCGAAGGAAGTGGTGGAGGAGGAGTGCAAGGCTTGTTTGTGAGCAGTTTGCACAGAGTGGCTCAGCTGTATCCTAAAGCTACACCTTGGGCTCATTGGGATGAATAGGGCAGTTCACTGGTCTAAGTGCTGCTGTTCCAGGTGCTCTGCACCTGTTTTTCTGCTCAGACATTGGCCTTTTTCTTTGCAGCCATAACCATTTTAGACATTAGTTAAATAGACCCAATATTGTGCATAGTGAATTAGGAGCTTGAAAATAAAGCTGGTATGTCATGCTTCTGTGTTCCTCGATAATGACTAAAATCATTCTGAAAAAGTACTTTTAAAGGATCAGATTTCTATGTGGTTGGACTGTTCAGTCTCCATTGTATGTAATGAGATATTTTTATTCAAATCCTCCAGTTGATTAGACAATTTTGCCCACAGAAAATCCCTTTGGTTATGATATTAAGTATAATTTTTGCTCATTGGGAATAGATTAGGTGAATGCTGCAAGAAAATAGAAATGAAAAATACCAGAAATCTCTAGTTACCTTATGAATGCAGAATTTAAAAATATTGCTAGGCAGTCTAGCAGAGAAATCCTTCAGCCCTAACACAAAACAGGCCATGTGATCTCATTTTAAATCTCATTGACTCAATCACCCTAGTGCTCCCTCCAATCTTAGGATAGGAAATCTGCACCTATCAGGTGCTAAATTCACACTTATAATCCTAGCTCCCAGGTTATGATCAACTGCAAAGAAAATGTTTATGGATGTGGGTGGCATGAGCTTCACTTTTTCTTTGTATCTCTATTCTCTTTGCAATTAAGTAGACTCATTTACCCTACTTTGATAAAAGCCATTTTGCAAATGATTTTCTGATGGATTTATACCTCTAGTAGCTGTCAAAAAAATTTAGACATCACCAAACTGATTATCTGTTTTGTTGAATAATATAAAATGTATTCTAACATGTTCAGATCTTTGTAAGTTATCAAAAGCAAATGAGAATTATCTTTTAGATGTAAAATAGGATTTTGCATGTCTGTCTGAAAGATGCTGGTTGCAGGGTCGCTCAGTGACAGACTCATGGGACAAGAGGCGGAGAGGCACGTTCAGCAGTTGGCTGAGCAGGCCCTTGAAAACATCCAGGAGAAGAAATGGAGAGATGCCACTAAAGTACATGCTGAAGGACCTTGAGTTGGCCTTCTGCAATTAAAACCATCTGAGAGGCTGGGGGTCAGAAAGGGGCGTGAGGGAGGTCAGGAGCCGTCTGGAAAAGGTGTCCCTTGCAGCGGCGCCGAGGGCGAAGAGGCAACCCAAGGGAAAGGAAGAGCTGGCCTCAGTGTTTGCTTTGGCCTAATTTCAAACAGAGCCCCTTCAGAATCTGTTTATACAATCCTGTCTTTCAAGAGCTGTTTTAATTTCTTTAACTAAGGCTCTATGAGCCCTGAAGGTTTGACTTATCCCATGGAAATCAGAAGATATGCAGTCTAGAGAGCTGATAGGGGCTTGACCACATCCTTTATGAGTTTCACATTCAGAAGCAGTGCCTCTGTTTTAAGGCACTGCTGAGGAGAGATGTTGAGGAGGCATTTAGCTTTCTGATGGATACCAGGTCATAGCTATTAGAGCTTATGGCACAGGCATTTTCTAAGCACAAAGTAACATACTCCAAATAAGTTACAGCAAGCTCTTGCTATCATAATCCCATCATTTGTATGCCTAATGTGTAACTTTGCTTTTCATTAAGTATTTTCACATCATATTTATAACTGTTGCTCATCCCTTGTAGCTGGGCTACTACACATTTAATATGTAGAAATCTGTCCCTCATTAACATTAGCAAAAGGCAGCAATAAATGAAGACAAATGCTACAATTAAAAAAAAAAGAAAGAAAGAAAAAGCAGCATCATTATTAGCCTTCCAATAGGTCTGGCAGTACACTACTCATTTTGGAAAGGAACAATTAGCCAGTTTGATGAGGCTGGAGTATGAAACATACCCACCACAGTGAAACGTTTTGATTGGCATGAGTGCTGAGAGCTGGACATCTGCCTCCAAGTCCTTGGGAACTTCATGCTTGATCTGGGCCAAAACATGAAGGCTGTGCTCACAATAAGACTTCAGAAAACCAGGCATTTGCTATCAAAATTACTTTCTCCTGGCCCAGCAGCACAGTGCCAGCCCTCTCAGCAGCCAAGGTAGGGCATCCTCCCTCTACACAGCCTTGGAGTAGCCTGTCCATAACACTGGGACAGCTGTGTCAGGGAGATGAGATGTTGATAGAACTCAGCCACTCAGTCAGAAGGCAAAGAGAATAGCCAGGAAAAATTGCATATGACCTAGAGGCTTCTGGCAGCATATATTGATGTGTCTTGTTTGGCTTTGGGAGAGTCACTCACACAAAGCACGCATTTTGCTGAAAGGGCTGCATATGTGCAAATAATCCACTGCTATACTGTCCCCATTTCTCAAAACTTTAAAAATCTCTCAGGCAAGGTGTGGATTCACCTGACACAAATTCCCTCTTAGGCCCAATGCTGGCTGTTTCCAACCACCTCGGTGCCTTTAAAGGCTTGCATTGAGGCCAGAGGGCACCATGTGCTCACATCCCACTGTAAGGCAGGTAAAGGTGTGTGTTTCATCTCATAGGAATGCTACAATGACAGATTCTTTAAAGACAATTCAGTCATCAGACACTGTAGGAGCAAGGTCAGACAAACACCTGCATATCTGTGTCCACATATAGGCAGCTTGTCTTTTCTTCAAAAATTATATCTACCATTGTTCACCTCCAGAGAGGAGAAATTTGTATGGCTGACAACAAAGTTTGGCTCCTGTTTGGGGGTTAAATTTTAGGATATCCAGCTCTAAAAGTGTGGTGGGGGACGTTCTTCAAAGGCCTAGTTTTGTTTGTTTGTATCTTTACTTAGAGAAGTCAATTAGAAACTTCCCCAATAAAGGATTTTCCCTTTTCCAACAAACCTTGCCTCTCTGTGTTTCAGACTCATGCTGTTGGAACTGCTTCCCCCAGGATGGACTGCCAGGGCACACTGCTGGCTCCTGCTGAGCCCCTTGCTGACCAGTACCTCCAGATCCCTTTCTGCAGGGCTGTTCTTTCTTTATCTTAAGGTCACAATACACATGAAAAATAACAGGGTGTCAAATGGAAAGAAAACAAATGTTTGAAGGTGGCTTTCATAATCTTGCAATAAGAAAAAAAGACTACAAAGCTGATTTACACTATCTGATCCATTAATCTTTGTCTCAGTAGAAATGAAGTAATGTGTGAATCCTTAAAAGGAAGTTTTTTGTCTCTGATGTTGTATATTCAAGAGATTCTTTCACATATTACACTGGTGTGAGTAATAAAAGCCATCACAGTATGCTAGAAAAGGGATATTTGTTCAGGCCAGAAGTTCAGTGTGACTGTGAAGGTATCATTAATCTATTTTTTTCCTGAGCCTACTGTTTCAGGCTGTCATCTTAAAGGACTAACTTGTGACAGAAATGTCATAAAGCAATACAAGATGTTCCAGACCAATTCTAAACCCAACTCGCTTTTTCACATGACCATAAGCTTTGGTGTTTAGAAATGAAAGGCCTGCTGGGGCACCCACAGTGAAAAACTGAGCAATTTTAGAAGACATTTAATGTGTCTGATAAGGCCTCTATTAAAACAGTGAAATAAATCGTGTTATCACTCACCTTAAATTTGTGATAATCACCAAGACTAAATCTAAACAAGGTAAAAGACTTCAAGGTAAAAAAAAGGTAAATGCCAGGCCATTTTATAAGATAAGTTCAAACTTAGGGGCTGCTTCTTTTTTCATTGTAGAAGCTTGGGACAAGTTATAATTCAACAGTTATTGGTTGTTGTAGAGGAAAATAAATTGCATTACCATTGCTTTGAATGAGAAGTTTTGTGATAATTAGCTAACACTCAACATAGTTGAAATTTTCTTATAGTACTTACAGTACATATAGTATTACAGTAAAATAATAGTTGAAACTACCTATAAACCTATTATTGAAGCTGTAAATTGGCTGGAAAAGCCATATTTTTTGCTGTATGAATTTGCATTGTGTCTGGAATAATGGAATTATTCTACTAATGAGTATTTTTTACTGCAATGATAACACAGGTAAGTATAGTCCTCTTCAGCTCAGCAGGGACTTGTTACTCATAAGCATATATAAATCTTCCCTTAGCCCTATTTTTAGGGCTGGAAGCAAAGCAGAGATCCCTTTGTAAAACACTAGTTTCAAGTCTTTTGAACTAAAATCCAAACTGGAAAGCATCTCTGAGAACCCCTTGAATTGGGAATGAATTCAAGGATTGTTGAATGCAGGCTTAAACATGTCATGAATTCATACAGATCTAAATATTTCCAATTGAATTGTACACAGAAACTAAACTAAACAGAATCTAGTGTTGAGGAAGTGGGGGAGTGGAGGTGCAGGGGGAGAATGGGGAAAGAAGAGAAACCCCATTATTCATGGGACAGCAGAATAATTCAGTTTAGACTGAATTTTCCCTGTGGTGGAGTGAAGACCTTAGTCCACTACAGAAAATGAAAGACAGAAAGGAGTGTTTGATGACTGTGAGTAAATATAAGTAATTACAAATATTAACAGACCTGTTCTACACTATATAAATAGTCCTAAATTAGCTTCCATGGAGAATAGATAACCTTTGACTCCTCCCTATACTACAGCTAGGCTGCAAATATGAAACTGCTTAAATTAAAAAGTAATTCAATTCCATCCAGGTGTGAGGGAACACTTTGTGCCATATTATTGAACTAGTAATATGAAAGTGCTCTCTTCTCTCACTGTGGATTTGATATAAAAAATGTAAACAGTAATTTAATACTAATACTTGGAAGGAGATTGAAAATTAAACTCACCAGAATGTGACCTAGAAAATAAATTCATGTAGAAGAAAATTTTTGATTATAGAGGTTATATTTTAAATACACCATCCATCTTGTTTTACAGTGATTGTTTCTCCAGGTATTATCAGATTGGCTATATAATAATACAAACCATCTTCCTTCTCTCTCAAGAATATTAAAGAATATATTAACTTCTATAATGTCTTTTATTGCTAGGCAAGCTCTCAGTATGATTCAAACAAATGACCTTGCTATGCCACCCAGTTGGTGTATAAGCAAAAAAACCCAACATGGTTTGATGTAAATAAATGTCTTTTTCTTATACCAGCACTAGGAAATAGCCTAAATGCAGCTAGTGTAAAATTTAGTTTATCCTTGCCATGTGGTCATGCATTTCACTGTATGTTGATTCAAGTGGAGAAAGAGCTTCACTGATTTCAAAGAGGCCACTCAAGCACATAATATTTGATTTACACACTCATTTATGTATAAGCTTAGACTATCAGACACTGTTAGTAAGGACATTTTGATACAGGAATGAGTTTATTGATATTTTTTTTTATCCAAGCCAAATCACTTTTGTCTTGGTTTGGAAGACAGGTGTCTAAGGCAGGTGGAAACCTGCCTTAGAGGATATTACCCCCCACCCTCCAAATTGTTATAAGGTCGAAATCAAAGGCTCTCAGGCAGAGATATGGGAAAAGGAATAACAGTTCTTTACTCGTATCTATAACGAGGAAAACAAGCAACAATAACAGTAGCAATAACAAATAAACAAACCAGAAACCCGGCGGCAGCTTTCTCTGGGCTGCCAGACACGGCCCCTCCCCTTTGGTGCGGTTACGGTCACGGCCGGCAGGGGGCGCTATGGCACGAGCTCAGCTCCTGAGTGATGGCAGACGGAGCAGAGGGCGAGGCGGCTGCACGGCGAGCGGAGCTGCAGCAGGGAATCTCAGGGCAGCAAACTGGGCGGCAGAGCTTGTCCACTTGAGCAGGTGAACAAAAGAGTAGCAGAGACTCCAGCAAGGAAGAAAAAACCAGGCAGTGCTGAGCTCCCGCGGGAGCAGTGAAGGGGAAAGAAGAAACAGCAGCTGTCTCCTCCAACAAGTCCCGGGAACAAGTGTCTCTGCCCACCGCCAGCCACCTTTTTCTTCTCTTGCCACACCTGGCTATGTTTTAGTCTCTTAAGTGCGTCTTTGTCCCTTAGGTACTCAGTCGTTATCTCTTAAGTACCCAGTCGTTAAGGCTCGTTAAGGTATCTCTAGCCACAGAATGGAAAAATTCCCAACCTCCAACAACTTTTTATACTATAGCTTTGTCTCTGTCTGGAGAGGAATTCCCTTCCATGCACATCAGAAACAGCTTAATTGCATGGTCATGGTCTTACCTCTCCTCCACTTCAGTTTCTGTGAAGGCATTTCCCCTTACAGTTGGGGTTATTTGAGGATTGCAGTGGACTCACTCAGAATTGCTATGACCACCATAAATGATAAGGATTATAGTCTACTCTTGGTGCCTGAAGTCAAACCATTGAAAACTGCTGCTCATGGTTTTTTGGCATTTGGATATGAAATGAGAGGCTGAAATGATGTATCTGATTACATGCCCCATAATGGGTGTAATCCCTTCTAGAGACAGGATCATTCTGAATTTTCACAATAACGAGCCAATTTTTTTTTTATAAGAGTATGTCATAACTGCATATTTAGGCCCTACATAAATCCTCTTTTTAAGAGACTTCTTAGCTTGAAAGTGATATTACAGGTATCATTTGTTGATTACTGGTTTATTTAGGTCTGTCACAAGATGTTTATACTCTCTGTAGAATTATCCAAAAAGTGGAAAACCAATACTCAAAAGACTCCTAGTTGTAAGTGTTGCATCTGAAAGGAGAGTAGATATTTGATATGGTCTGATTGCAGGTTGTATAAATGACTGATGGAAGATGGAAACTCACGTCAAACTCAGGATATTTTACTAGAAAGAGATATTTAGAAGACTAAAACTTAATTTATATAGCTCAAGTGATTGAGCCATTTTGTATAAACTACATTTTTGCATCCCATGATGCTAAAGTCCAGAAGCAAAGCCTTATATCTGACTTTGTAAGCATGGAGTTCAAATGACCAGGAATATGCTAAAATACTGCTGGGAGTGGGTTTGATACAATTAGCTTCAATTCATTGCCTGGCATGCATAAAATGTAAATTTAAACAGCTACTCACTCCCTTTCTCACAGAGTGGGAGGAAAGACAATGTGTATCACCTTTGCTTACCTGTGGCATTTTCTCTTGGGAGAAAGTGGGATTGCAGACATGGTATCTGAAGCATGACTGTTTTGCAAAGAAAATCTTTCACCTTCTTTTCTGTTAGAAAACATGTAATTCTCTGGATCACAAGAGGTATTTGGGTTACTTTACTGTTGCTGTTTTCCCTCTTCTGACAGAGAATATGATGAAATGCATCAAATTATTTAGAACTTTGAATGCTAAAGAAAGATTTCAAAAATCAGGAGAGGCTTTTCTTTATTTAGGTGATAGTTTTCATTAAAAAAAAAAAACAACCATTAAATCTCTGATCATGATGTTGGAAACAGATGCTGATTGTGTTGTTTGAGGTACTTTTTATTCTGTTCACAGCAACTTTCCCTTAAAATAGGAGCCTGAAGACTAGAGTGATTTTGCAAGCTTTTCATTGCTCCCTGACTGAATAACTTCACCCATGTGAGAAACCACACTTTGCGCAGCAGGACTGTAGTTGCACAGTTTTTAACTGAAAATATGGTGAAGACCGTAAAGCCTTGTTAGCTACATTAATGCATACAAGAGCTTCTAACCACATAGTCTCTGGTCTTGTATCTGTGCAGAAATAAGTTCCCCTGCTGCTTACATATTGCCTATATCCCATCTCCTAGCCATCCACAAATCATTGATCCAGACACTGAGGAATTTCTACCAAAAGGTACTGTTGCACCACAAGGAATGGATCAAAGATAAGGTGTTGGTTTTGCTTGATCTGGTAACCTGCTGTCTTTGTAATTAGAAAATACAATAAACTACTTGGTAGTATATAAATCTTCTCTGGAATTTTTCCTGAAAAAATACACACACACACACATGCACAGAGACACACAGACACACT
This sequence comes from Dasyornis broadbenti, assembly GCA_013397935.1. Lineage (NCBI taxonomy): Eukaryota > Metazoa > Chordata > Aves > Passeriformes > Dasyornithidae > Dasyornis > Dasyornis broadbenti. The sequence continues at coordinate 377,377 of VZRN01005249.1, forward strand.
CCCCTTGTCCCAATCAGTAGATGGATGTTGCAGCCCTGAGGTTTTGAGCAAAATATCTAGTTCTTAGGAGGAAAGGGGAGAATAAAAAAACCTCCACCAAGCAGCTGAACTCTGACCAGACTCAGTTGTAGTCAAGCGACTACTAATGCACCTAAAAATACAGCTGGATTTATAATACAGCTTGCTGTAACTCACTGTGTGGGATATGTGAAGGAATGTCCTGTAATAACTGCTGTGATGGGTCCTGGGGCCCTCTGCTCTGTTATCAGAGCATAAGCAGTTTTGGATGAAGTACATGCCCAGAGCTTTTTTATTTGGTACTTCGAGGTATGTGAAAAAATGCCCACAGCGTTCTCAGCTTTCATTTTATGTGAAAACTTAAGGTTCCTCTCTCCCTCTGTCTTGGTTTGAAAGACAGGTGTCTGCTAAAAAAGGTTGGAACCTCTCTTAGAATGGAGAATATGACCCTCCTTCCCTCCAAATTGTTACAACTTTGAAATCAAGGGCTCCCAGGTGAAGAAATGTGAAAAGGAATAACAGTTCTTTACTAGTACCTTTAATGAGGCAAACAAACAACAACAACAACAGTAGCAATAACAATCAAACAAACAAACCAGAAACCCGGTGCAGCTTTCCCTGGGCTGCCAGGCACCGTCCCCTCTGGTGCAGTTCCAATCACGGCCAGCAGGGGGTGCTGTTGGGTTCCCAGCTGGGCAGGGCAGGGGCGATGGTTCCTGTGCCTGCAGGGGGCACTGTGACACGAGGTCAGGTTCCCTACTCACATGGATAATGGCGGACGGGCTGGGTGGCAGGATGGGCTACCACAGGAAACCTCAGAGCAGCAAGCTGGATGGCAGGGCTGGTTCTCTCGGGCCAGCAAGCAAAAGGTGGCAGAAAACTCTGCAGCAGTGGCAGAAGGCGTGGTGCGTCCCAGCAAGCAGGGGTGTGGGTCAGCAACAGCTGGGTTCCTCCACAGCAGCTGCCAGACCCCGCTGAGGAGACACACACTCCGGGAGGAGGGAAGAGGTTTGGGATCCTGTGCTTTCCCAAACAAAGGCTCACCCAGCAAGGACGAAAAGTGCGAAGCTGGGCTCCTACAGTCACAGCGAGAGGAAAACAGCAGCTTCATCATCCCCCTCAGATGCCCCAAGAGCAAGTGAAGTTAACAACAACCAGGTGCTTTCCTCACCACACCCGACCACCTCTTTTGTCTCTTAAGTACCCGGCCTTTAGGGTTCCCTAGCGACAGAATGAGGGAAAAATTCCCCCAACCTCCAACACCCTCCAACTCCACAAAAAAGCTGCATTGATGTCCTTGACCCAGTGAAATGAAGACAGGTGATGAAGCCCAAAGTGTAAGGGAGGAGTTCTGCTGAGTGCAGCCCCTGAACCATCAGTGCCAGTGTGGAGGGTGTGACAGGACCCTCATCACATTAGGATGACATAAACACACAGCTGGGATTGCAGGGCCAAAACTATTCCCTCAGTTTGTACATCTGAGGGGCCTGCCCTAGGAAATAGTTGTTCTCTGCTCATTGTTAGGTGATGAGGAGGACACAGAAGGTGATTTGGGTCTAGGATGAGTGTGTCCCTAACTCACACCTTACAAACAATCATCTGCATTTATGCATCTGGTCAGAGAGAGCTCATTCATCACCCTGAAAGGCATACTCTGGTTCTTAAATATATTGATCATTATGTCTGTTTTCAAATGTTGCAGAATTACAACCATATATAAAGCCAGTAGCAGCTATGTAATCAGCAGGCTGAGCCAACACTCTTCAAGATGAAGCTGGCTAACGTGGTTTTACTGGTGTTTTTTTGTTTTGCAGAGTGTTCTTTAGCAGCTGCTCCAGCTGACTGTCTCACTGCAAAGCTATTACACTTTGCCACTGGCAGTATGGGTACCCTGAAGAGTTTCTGGCTTCCCTTAATTGAACAGAAGAAACTAATTTAAATTTTAAAAAATATAATTAGTTTGACTTCCTCTACCAGGAATTCTGTAATTGATACTATGAATAAATTATGGAATGCAATTGTGAGGGTTCTTAATTACAAAGCTTCTTAGCTGCACAACTTCTGTGCTGATGAGTGATACGCGTTTTGTCCTCCAAAATGGAGCCCAGTTCTTGTCGTAGAATATATCTTGCATGCTGCAAGCTGGAAGTGAGGACTGACCAAGTGCACACATCCTGACTGAACACTTGCTGGGGCAGGTATCATTCAGCTTATCTGAGCAGAATCCAAATCCAAAGCGAAATAACTGGTTCAGGCTCGTTCAAAAGCCAGAAGGGGTTTAAACTTCATGATTACAGTTAACTCAAGCCCTGTGCAATGTGCTTTAGTTTTCTACGTCTGGATTGATTTCCACCCATTGTCATGTTTTACAACTGCTCAGTGTGAGTTTCTTTCTCTCCGAGCAAATTTTTCGCTAAGAAATAGTTCAGTCACTTCTCTCTCCTGTTCTTATATGAGTCACTTCGTCATGTATGAATCAAATTTTGCTTTCAAGCCTTTTGTTAAGTACAAATCACATCACACACTCAGATGTAAAGGGAAAAATTTAGAATATGACTAGATTTAATAATTATTTTGTGTAAAACTTAAATAAGAACAAATTAATCTCTTTGATGAAACATAACCTTATGTAGTAAAAGTAAGCCTTTGCTATGAATAGCAACATAGACCTTTAAACATCTCCTTTTGTTAAAAATTGGTGAAATCTCATGCATTAGCTGTATCTAGGGGATGTATAATGATTGTGTTTTCCCATTTCTCTGCTGAGATGAGCTACCCTTTAACAAACTTCACTTCATAGGAAGCAGACTTTATTTCTTAATCCCATGTGAAATTGCTTCTTTGTGTTCTTTCTACACTAAATAGTCAGTACTGGCATGACCAAATTAAAGAGGCCAGAAGTTATTCCATACCCCTGCAGCAAAGCATCCTAGCTCATCTTGTATCCCTATACCTATTACCTCTTCCTTCCCAAAACCAGGTGCCTGCGCCCAAACTACCCCCCTTGGCACTGCTGAGAAAGCACTGCCCATCAGGCAGCTCCTCCCACAGGGCTGGCCCAGGTGCCAGAGTCTGCTGCGCAGCACAGACAAAAGTCCTTCATGTGAGGGAGCTGTGTGGATGAACTCAAAGGCACTGCTGGAACTCATACCCTGTCCTTGGCTCATAACAGGGGTGCAGCTACTGGATGTGAAGCTGAGAAGGAGAGGAGGGAGGAAGGGAGGGAGGAAGGGGCTGTCTTCCAGCCTCAGTCACATCTCATTGTCGGATGGTTGAATTTTATTCACTCTTCTGAATGCCCCAGAGTTGGCAATTTTGGCCATCACTGCAGTTTTTGTTTGCTACAACTGTCTGCAATTTCTTAGCCATCTGTTTGCCCAAAATTCACCGCTGAGCCTCCTGAAGCTTGTTGCCTTCACCATTTCCAAGGTCCATGAGCCTCAGTGCTTGTCCCCACCAGGCCAGGCGATGCTAGAAATCACCCCAGCCCCACTGGCTGGGTACTTACTGTGTCTTGCTGCTCTAAAGCATCAAAGAGCAGAAAGAGCTGGAGAGCCCATCCCACCACTTTGCAGGAGCAAATGTTTTCTCAGGATACATAACCTCAAACAACTATTGTACCAACATTTCTTTCTCTTTGACTTTTTAAACTTAGATTATACACACAATTTTTTTCATTAGAAAAAGCAAAAACCTGAAGGAAGTCTTTTTATTTAGAGGTTGTATTAAACTGTAATTGAGTTTGTATATAACTCAGTCATTTAAGATAATTATCGCAAGAATGAGCATTACATCCTCAGGAAATCCAGACTAAGATTAAACTTCAAGGAAAATGAAACAGATACAGAAGTACACAGTTGAACAACTTTTGCTTTGCTTTGTAGCACATAGGTGAAAAATGCCTTCAATCCAAGACACTAGCTGGGATTCCAGCTCCATGTTGCCCTGATCATAGCAGTATTTACTGTGTGGCAGCTAAAGCAGGTGGATTTATTATGAAAGTTGCTTTTGTGATTATATGCAAGAAGTTGGTTTTGAAAATTAGATGCCAGAGATTGGGGTGGGGGGGGGCATTATCGATATATGTAGTTCTTCACTATATAAGAATGCAATAGCATTACTGAGCTAGAGAGTTCCTGGGAAACCATTTTTGGCTATAAATCTTATTTTAAGAGAACTACTGGAATTGCTGGATGAAACTGAAGGGAACAGAGGGATGGTGATTGTTTCCAAACGATGACTTACTCTTCATCATGCACTGCTCATGCTGGAACACAGAATGGATATTTTTCACCAGTTTATCTATTTGATAAATGACAGTTATGAGGCAGTTGCTGCATTAGGAGAATTTCTGGCTGGAAAGCCTTGCAAAACAGATGACTAAATTAGACTTAGTCCTCTGGAGGGATCAAAAACCTAGTGAACTCCTTGCTGCTTCCTCCTCTCAAATCATGTTATATTGCAGAAGGTTTCAGAAGGGGTTTTAACTAATTCATACTCTTTTACTGAAGATTAAATGTGCAGAATCTTATGAAAACATTTTGGCTGCTTGAGCATAGGACATGGGGTTTCTTCCTTGGTGTATTTTTTCTGTGCTATGGTTTGGAGATTAGACTGTGGTTTTTTTCTCTGTTACTTGGACATGTGACTGTATCAAGCTGCCTTTAAAACAAAAAGAATTTGGTACCTTTCTCTCTTGCAGGTGTTGAAGTACTTCATTGCATTGCTTACAGATTTTTATCAACCTTTTCTAGAACATGCTTTATACTGCCACTTTCAAGGAAATACTATACCAACAGGTTTAGGCAGTGATTAAAATATGGCACATGAGAATATTGGCCATTTGTCAGGGCTCTCCCCCAACTTTGGCTGCATTGTTCATATTGAAACCAGAAAAAGACCTCAGGAAATAATTCACATACGTTTAATCTTCTTTCATTAAGTGCTTGGCTGCAGCTATTTTAATTGAAAAAAAAAAACAAAAAAAGGTGAATGGTATACTGTATTCTTTAAACCCCTGTGACTGGCTGAGAAACAGGTTTCATAAATGACATTAACCTAGCAAACTGTTGTAATCCACTCAGCAATGATTCTGCTATGCCACCAGTATGTAAGAACAGTACAAAATCCAAATACATGTGATGATTTGCTGGTCTGTGGCATGCCAGTGTGAATTGTGTGACTCTTCTGCTTATCTCCCAAAGACTGTTGGTATGTCACTTTTCACTCATGTGTTACTTGGCAGGGCATAATTATGCATGTTGTGGCAGTTATTTGGGAAAGGTTGGATACAATCACTATTGGCACTTTTTTCTGTGGTCTTTGTGTATCACATTGAGTTACTCATTTGGAACATTAGAAGTCTGTTGAAAGCTTTTGTCATAGCTGGATGTTATCCACCCATCCCTGAAAGCCTTTTTTGCAGAATCTGAGAAGTGTGCAAGCAAGGTGAACAAGGAAATAAAGAAAATCAAGGCCAGCAGCAGTCTGTTAACTCTGATTTTCATGAAGATGCAGCCTCCCCACAAAATTGCAGTAAGAGCAGGCAGACAATCATGCCAGGGTCAAAGGTGGTAGTAACCAAATGTCTCAACCCTTTGTTACTTCCTTTTCCCTCTCTTTCTCTGCCTCAGAGCACAATCCACAGTGCTGCTGGGAGGGGGGTTCCCCTTTACAAAGTTTGTCCTGGTTTGGAGTTCTCCAAAGACAGATGGATCATGGCTATGCCTTTCCCCCAGAAACACTTTCTGGTACAGTATGTTGTTCATCAGGGCCCCTAAGACAGCAACTAAATCCATGTCCTTCTCCACTCCTGCTACTTGCCTTTGCCTATTTGAGATAAAAAGATGGTGAGAGGCATGTCCCAGCGATAAGGTTGGCACGAGGGAGCTGTGTCCTGAGACCTGCCTGCACCCTCCCCACCTCCTGTCCCATCAGGTAGGATAAAACAGGAGAATTCCACAGCGAAGAACTTGCAGTCTTTAAATACGAAATTTGTCTTGCTTTGTCATGTTCCTCCTTGCCTAATTATTTAAATAATGGAGATTGTGTGGCGGTTTTGAATAGCTGTAGGTGTTGGTGATAGTGTAAATGAAGCACAGTAATATTTGTCCAGGGCTAGGCCAGCTTTCCAGCACAAAAGGTAGTTGGCAATTAATTCCTAAGGATGTTAACTGAGTTACAATTGTATTTGACTTCTTTCACAGCTAGATAAGGTCATGGTTCTCACACAATCTCATTACACATTACTCTTCTTGTAGCAAAATTGGCTTAATGTACTCTTACTCCCTTGTCACAGCAGCTGTGCCTTCTCTGCTGCATGAGTGTGACTGTCAGCCAGGCTGGGCACCAGCTTGGAGAACAAGGTAAGACTAAAAGCAAAGTAAAAAAAAAAATCTATTTTGCTGTCAGCCCCAGAAAAATACAATTATGCTGTATGTCAAGCCACTGAGGAAGCAAAGAGTGGCAGGCGGTGGAGAAAGGCAGAGGGATATCACAGCTGGTAACACTGCTGAGGAATTCCATGTTATCACACATTTCACTGCCCCACAAGTTCTGAACTACATATCAGAACAGTTATTATCTCCTTGGGACTTTTCATAAGCGCTCAGTTGGTATCATACTGCTGGCTTTATACACCCACCATAACAAATACATGACAGTAAAGACAGCAGATGTGGCTTTTGGGGAGCACCACGTTTAAGCTCTTTCCTTCATTACTCCCTCTCTTGCAACCCACATTCAAAAGATGTTTTCAAAGTGCCAAGTAGTGCCATGAATTGTGTGTATATATGGTTTGTGTATGTTTTCCAAGGATGTGACCATGCTGATGGACTTTCCGCCAGATTCCAGCAGTTCAATGTCTCCATGACCAATTCAGAATTCCTGGACCGTACTTGAACACGAGTGGGAGCTCATTGTTCAGGCCAGCCTCTTGCTGCAGATACAGGCAGGCAGTGTCAGTGTCTAGCAAGGCCTTGGGTGCCTCCAAGGACATGTGTTGCAGAAGAAAGGGATTTTTATCTTTCTCCTAGATGCAGATATTTAAATTCTGATGAAATCTCCGTATAGAAAGGACATAGACATTTTTAACCTTTCCAGGTATTCTTTCATTGCATTATCTCTTAGTCTTGTTCATTATAAATTCTGGTAAAATGGAAGGACAGAACAGAGGATGGTGGCTGAAAAAAAAACAAAGTGGTAAAATTCAGGCCCAATCTACAGAGTGCTTATCAGTCATGGCCAATGTGTACTCTGTGCTGAAGGAGGCAAAGGAATGAAGGAAAAAAAGTATAAATGATAACATAGGTATGGCACATGTTAGTTTATCTATCCTAGAAAATCTAAGATTTAAAACAAAATCTTCCCTTTATTGGGTTTTGAAAGCATGAGCAAAACCCAGTAAAGATTCCCATGGGGAATCTGAGGACTTTGTCATCTTCAAATAATTTTTATCTCTAATATTCCCCATGTTAAGATTGGTAGCAAGAATTTGCCTTGTCAAAAGTTATAGACAGTCAGAAGCAATTAATTGTTGCAAGTAATTTGATTCTCAGACCCATGGTTTATCTAGCAGACTTTGCCCTTGATGTTCATGAATGTTACAAACAGAGTTTTTCTAAAGCTGGGATTTGCTTTCTTTCTGGGATTGCGTTTCTGGTCTTCTTTTATGAGGTGTTTTGTTATAGGCTTTCTTTGTGCATCCTCTCCATCACCCAAACTGTGTTTGATGTGGCTGCGGATGCTGGATGCCCTTGATATCCTGTCTGACTGTGGCTACTTCAGAGGATCCTCTAGTCATCAAACAAACACTTCTAGCCACATAAACTAGATTAAAAGGAGCAGGAAAAAAGTGTTTAGACTAGAATGGAAAATGATGCTTGCTCTGATTAGAGCAAGAAATTGCCCTGAAACTATATGAATTTCCTGTTGCTAAAATATTGTGTAGGTCTTAAAAACTTTGCAGGCAAAATCTTGTCTTTCCTCTGGCCAGCTGGAAAGGTCAGTGTGCCTTGGGGTAGGACGTAGGATTGCAGTGTTTAAGAGTTCATCTAATCAGGAAATTGTGGCTGTAAAGTTACATAGCCCTGTCACTCATCATTACACAGTTCATTAAATCTCAGCTAATTGCAGCTTCACCCTAGTATCCAGGTCCTAATGTTTCTGAGCCTAATTAGCACACTGAAATCTTAAATCCAACTGATTTCCCTTATTTTTGTCCCTTCTTGTACAGAAAGTAATGGAATACAGAGGTTTAACTTGTTCAAAACAGTAAAAATTGTACCCTAGTTATTCAATCTCTTAGCTCAGTTGTTCAAGAAGTATACTTATTCCCAGAAAGGGCTTGAAATCCAGAGGAAGCTGTATGTTTTTAGTGCAAGATACACCTGTTTGTGCATGAAAATTACTTCTTTTTCATTGTACTTCTTTTGCTTCTTTTGTTCCTTCCCATGCATAGCTGTCTATAGAATGATCTATAAATTATCTATCACATTGTTGTCATCATATGACTTGCTGGAAGAGCTATATCTCTGTCAATCAAAGAAAAAAGCATAAGCAAAATCACAAGAAAAAATATTTGAGTGATTATTTGCTATAAATAACACACCCCTACATTTCATTAGATCATTTAAAGTATATTTTCATATCCAAAAAGTTCTACTGCCAATGTCCAACTTAAAAAGAATGCTTGAATACATTCTGTGTTGTACTCAAAATATAAATAACATCTAGTTTAAACATAGAATCATAGAGTTTGAAGGGAGCCTAAAGATCATCTAATTCCAACCCCCCTGCCATAGACAGGGACACCTCCCACTCGATCTGGTTGCTCAGAGACCCATCCAACCTTTTCTTGAGCACTTCCAAGGATGGGGCACCCAAAGCTTCTCTGGGCAACCTGTTCCAGTGTCTCACCACCTTCACAGTAAAGAATTTCTTCCTAATATCTAATCTAAATCTACCATCTTCAGTTGAAAGTCATTCCCCTTTGTCCTGTCACTACATGCTCTTTTAAGTAGTCTCTCTCCATCTTTCTTATAGGCCCTCTTCAGGTACTGGAAGGCCACAATTAGGACACCCCAAAGCCTTCTCTTTTACAGGCTGAACAATCCCAATTTTCATAGCCTTTCCTCATAGGAGAGATGCTCCATCCTTTTGATCATCTTTGTGGCCCTTCTTTGGACTTGTTCCAACAGGTCAATGTCCTTCCTGTGCTGGGGACCCCAGTGCTGGATGCAGTACTCCAGGTGGGGTCTCTCCTGAACAGAGCAGAAGGGCAGAATCCCCTCCCTCAACCTACTGGCCACACTGCTTTGGATGCTGGCCTGGATATATCTGACTTTCTGGACCGGGAGTGCATTGTTGGCTCATGTCCAGCCTCTCATCCACCAGCGCTCTCCTTCTTGGTATTTTCTATTAGGACAAATTAAAGCAAAAGTCATAACTTAGAATCATTCATAATTTCAGGTGACTACTTTCAGAAGCAATCCATGAGTCAGAGTTGTGATAGAGTGCCTTTTTTCTCCAGGATACACTTTTGAAGATGGAGATAGCATGCAGCAAGCTTAGCATTGTCTTAGCTTGAAATGCTGACTTTTATTTTGCAGTTAAAAGAAACCAATTGCTTTTAGTCATGCTTATATGATCACGAGACAAATACAGCTTTTTACTCCTTCTCCCCAAACTGCCGGCTTCAATTGAAAAAAAGACCTGTAAGTAGTATATATATTTGTAATGCAAGTTTAAGAATTTCTGTAGCAGTGGGAATAATTCCACTATAATTAGCATTTCGATCACTGAAACAAATGGAAACTTCTCGCCTTTTTGAATGAAGCTTCTGCTTTTTAAAATGTTTTCATCATCGTTATTCCACCCTGATATGCAAGATTTAAGGGTCTTCTCAAATGAACCATCTTGGTAAATAAATTCAATTTGTAGTTCAGTGTTCTGTTCGAGATATTTTGTCATTGTGTGATTTTCTATGAGGAGCTGAAGTTGTGAGTAAGCATGTTAACACACTAGCTGTTGCTGCTGGTTTTACTAGGTTTTTCTATTCTTGTTAGCTTTAATTGATTGTGTTAATTAAAGTACACTTACCTATGGGGTGTCTTCTCAGACACTCTATATTTTTGAAAGTGATAACAATCAATCCTGAAGGGGAAAAAACCTCATAAAGTTAAAAAAAAAAATACTGCAGTTAATCTAAAAATCTACCATACACAAGAAGATTTCTCTAGGCTGTCATACAGCATGCATTTAATTTTCACAAAACTATGCTTTTATGTGCAGAAAGTGGAAATGCAGTTCTGCAAGTCTGCCCATCAATCTTCTGATGCTGGTGCCTGGATAATAATTATTACTTATCCCAAGAGGATCTCAGCACAGTGGTTCCTGTTCAGAAACTGTTACCCTGATACTGTCTCAAACTGAGACGCACATTTTCCACACCAGAGCAAATTCATAAATACTTACCAACCAGGTCTTGCAGAACTTGAGTGATGTATGGAATCTCTTCATTTTATAGATGAAAAAAACACCCCAGAGCCTGAGAAGTTCGCATTGGGTAAATTACAGAGGAAAATGTCAAGGGGCTGTTGCTAAACTCACGTGGTGACCAAGCAAAGTCATCTTGTGCCACTCTTGGTGTCATGTTCTCAGCCTTTATGGAGTCAGACCAAAGTTAAAGATCATGAAGTTTGATCCCGGATCTCCTGCTTGCTGATGAGAACAGCGCTCGTGTGACAGCTATTTTTAACCACTGGTCACTTACCATCTGAGACCTTTATATGAAATATCACTATCTAGCCATCATCAGAACAAATGAGTCTTGTAGGTTACATCTGGAATAAATGAGGCAGTGTTCCAAGCTCCCCAGGAAAGCTTGCAAGGCCTTTGCATGTCTGTTTGGTCGATAGCCGTCTTGGAGCCTTTTCCTCTTCTTCTGTTGATTGATGCTGAGGCACTCTGCCCCTGCATACCTCTGCACAGAAATACAAATGTTCAGCTCTGATTTTTCAGTTCATCACATATCAGTTACTAATTTGCACTAATTTGTCAAGTACTGGAGGCCAAATATCTTCCCTCAGACATCTTTTTTTTTCACTTTTGGCTAGTCTACATAGTACAGGACAGTTGAACACTCCAAGCAGGATATCCTTCATATAGCCTGTTTCATATACCAAAGCACACCCATTCTGTCACTCTTCCCAAAAGTGAGACTGCTTGATCTTGCTGAAATGCCTCAGTTTGTTACGATGCAGCTGTAAGACAACATGAAGAATTTGTCTCCCACAGGCAGGGTTGTTTAACCCCTGAAGTCTCTCTAGCTAGAGTGGCAGATGGAAGTTACACTGGGCTTCCTCTGCTCTTTCAGATATCAAACTTTTTCTTTACTTAATAAAATTTACAACATTTACTTAATCAATTGACTTTCTTTACTTGAACTTTTCTGGACTTGAATCATGAAGGAATATTTGTTAGCTTTATTTCTGAATAAACTCGAAAATGTTAAGGCAATTTTAGGGATACCTTGCTCATTAATTTCCAAAGGACAAAATACAGGATATGCAACTGCCTGTGACCATATGCTTTCTTCTGAACTTGTCCCATTGCTCAGGAATGTTATTGCATTGCCTCTGACTCATTGGAAAAAAATTAGGAGAAGCATCTCTTCCTAATTAGGACAGGCGCTATGGTGTTTCATTTCAAATTTTGGATATAATGTTGCATTTACTTTAGCAATTAGAAACACACTGGTAAAAAGTTGTAGAACCTCACTTTGAAAAGGCCAAAATAAATACAGATGTTGCTGGTGTGCACATTTATTTTTTGTTTGAAACTGAACATGTAAGACTCTAAATTATACGAATGTATTGATCAGTTATTTTCTGTGTAGGATCTCCATCCAAAAAGACATAAACATATAATCTCTTCCTGCCTCTTGGAAAGCAAATGATCTTTCAGAAGAAAAGATTTTGAACAGAAAGATTCAAAGACCTGATGCTCTTTTAACAACTCCACAAAGATATTGTTTCATCCATGAAAGAAACAACAGAATTAACAAATCTGGATTCCTACGGTATTGTTTCCTGTGACTATTTACAGACTTAGCCTCAGCTCGTATTAGTTTTCTTATTGGTGCAATATCATTAAATTTCCTCTGTGTCTCCTAAATCTCCCACAGTACCATGGTCTCTCTCCTCTGCCTCCTGAATAACCACAGACTGCAGCCTTGTTTTTCTCAGAGTAATAATCTAGGTTTCTTTGTCCTCTGTTTAGAAATGGCTTTTCATGAACATGGAGTTGAAGTTGGCCAGTGGTTTCAAAAGTGGTTGGGTATGCAGATGGACACCACAACTGCAGGAGTCCCAGGCCGTTCCAAAATCAGGCTATAAATCGAGCTGCTACACTCCCCTGCGACTTGCACAATCTGGGTATTATTTGGTATCACTTGTCCAACTGAAACATGATCTCTATATATCAATAGTGCCTTCCTCTAAACGTAAGCAGAAAATCAGTTGCTTTGATTTGACAGCTTTGTTTTCCTGAAGGAGGGAGAAAGAAGCTCTCTGCTTATTTTACCTCTTCCTGTTTTCCCGTGCTGACCTATCTGGGACTGTTTAGGCAAGGCACAGAACAGACTTGTTTCAGGGGCTGGCATTTGAGAGGTCAGAGATTTGGTCTGCTCTTTTCTACTGGCTTAGTGTGTGATCTTGAGGCTGTCGTTCAGTTTCTGCTTTCCCTTCTTGCTCAGACTGTGGCTGCAGCTCTGAAGAGGGAGTGAGCCTGTGGGTGAAATGCAGGAAGAGGAGGAGGAGGAAGGACAGCCGGGTGAAGGTATTGCCTTCTGGCAATAGCAGGCTCTTAGACCAGCTCAGCTGTTCACCAGACCGCTCTGTTAAGAGCACTTAAGAGTTTAATTGTTGATTTTAACTTTGGGGTAAATGTAGGCTCACTCGCAGTCCAGGAGTCCAGGCGATGATGGAGAAAGGCTGTTCTGCACAGCTCCTGAAAAAAATTCCCCTTAGTCAGCATGTGCAAATTTTCACATACTAAATCTTCCTAGGGGAAGTGAAAATTCCTTCCTGGGGGGGAAGTGAAAATTCAATTTAATTGAGAAAACTGGCTTCACATGACTTAAATTGCAATGACAGTTTTCTGGTTTTCTGTGTAAAATGATCTCCAAATTTCTCCCATGAACTTCACCAGAGAAAACTTTACCAGATGTAATAATTAGATTTTACAATTGCTTTCAAAAGGGTAGTCAGCTTTAGCACAGAAGAGATAGGCATTTTTTAGAAATGACTGTTAGGAAAATCAGAAGGAAGATTTAAAAAGTAGAAAGAAGCTTCCAGATCTGGGACATGGTCTTTTGTCAGCATCCCATTTCTATTCACGCATTCTGAGATGGGTCAAAGAGAGCAATGGGAACAGAGCGCTATGGCAACAGTGGGTATTTTGAAGATGAATTTCCAAAAGTAGAAGGTTGTGATTTATCTCTATTACTAAGACATGACTATAAGCCTTTAACAGAACTTTTGGTGACCTTGAGGTTGCAGTTATGTTTTATCTTCTCTTGCTATTAATGCTTTAGCTTCTTTTCAGAATATCAAAAATAACTTTCCATTTGAGATGGATAAATATTTTTGTTACAATGTTTGCCTTGGTTCTTGACTGTTGAACGCATACTTAGCTTTTTTGATTTGTCTGACGTGGTTCAATGGCTTTGATGAAGCAGCCAGAATGTAGCCTGAATGTTTAACTGCAAAGAACTGATATTTTAAGCTGAAACTATTCTTGATAGAGCACATCTTTGCAGTGTCTTTAGCACAAGAGAAAACTTTGATCCAAACTTGCCATTTTTCTGCTGTATGTAGAACATTATTACCAACTTCAGCTACGAAATTGAAGTTCAAATGCTCAGCTACTTGATTTATACAACTTGTCCCTCCTTCTTTGAAAGTCTTAGGCCAAAAAAGCACAAATTGATAGCAGTGATGTATCTTAGTACTTTTTATCTAAAGCACATGTAACCTTAGAAAGGTGAACAATCTGGGGTGGAAATTATTCCTGAGATTGGCTCTTCATAGGGAAGACCTTTTGCATACATCAGGGGATGTACTATTACATCCTTTGGTCGTCAAATGAGGTATTATGTACACACACACACACAATTTACACCCATGTTGTAGTTTAGTGCAGCATTTGGAGTGTGGTGTCTGATAGAGGGTTGACTCTGGCTGGATGCCAGACACCCATCAAACCCTCTCAACATTTCCCTCCACAGCTGGACAGGAGAAAGAAAATATAACAAAGGGCTCATGAGTTGAGATAAGGACAGGGAGAGATCACTCACTGAATACTGTAACATGCAAAGCAGACTTGAATTAGAGATCTTAATTGAATTTATGACTGACAAAATCAGCACAGGATAATGAGAAGTAAAATAAGACCTTAAAACCACCTTCCCCCACCACTCCTTCCTTCCCAGCTCTACCTCCTCCCCCTCAGCAGTGCAGGGAGACAGGGAATGGGGATTATGGTCAGTTCATCACACATTGTTCCTGCTGCTGCTCAGGGAGAGGAGTCTTTCCCCTGCTCCAGTGTGGGGGCCCTCTCACAGCACACAGTTCTTCCTGAACTTCTCCAACATTAGTCCATCCCACAGGCAACAGTTCTCCACAAACTGCTCCAATGTGGATCATTCTTCCACGGGGTGCAGTTCTTCAGGCACAGCCTGCTCCAGTATGGGTCCCCCACAGGGTCACAAGTCCTACCAGGAAACCTGCTCCAGTGGGGGCTCCTCTCTCCACAGGTCTGCAGGTCCCTGCCAGGACCCTGCTCCAGCACAGGTTCATCGTCTCCTCTCAGGCATCCACTTGCTCCAGCATGGGTCTCCTCCATGGGCTGCAGGTGGGTCTCGGCACTCTCACTGACCTCAGCGGGCTGCAGGGGCACACCTGCCTCACCACGGTCTTCAGTGAGGGGTGCAGGGGAATCTCATCCCCAGCACCGGAGCACGTCCTGCCCCTCCTTCCCCACTGACTGTGGTGTCTGCAGAGCTGCTCCACTCACATATTCTCACCCTGCTCTTCTCTAGCTGCAATTACATCTGCACAATAACTTTTTTCCTCTTCTTAAATCTGTTATCACCGTGGCATTACTAACATTTCTGGTTGGCTGAGCCTTGGCCAGTGTCAGGTTGATCCAGGAACCACCTGGCATTGGCCCTGTTGGACATGGAGGAAGCTTCTGGCAGCTTCTCACAGAAGCCAGCCCTGTAGCTCTCCCACTACCAAAACCTGGCCATGCAAACCCAATACAGATGGCTACTCAAAATCTTGAAATTTTAGCTGTAGTGAACCCTCTGAAATATTGTACCATACAACAGTCAATTGTAAGTTGAAAAAAAAGACGTGACCTTACCGAACTTCTGCCTTTGTAAAGCAATGCATCCCAGCACACACAGTAGTGTAGCATGCAGTCTGGCAATAAAGGCAAGATGACCACACAGCTCTTGTAGAGGACCTGTAAAAGTCTTCATGCATATTTATTAACCTGAGAGGGAGACTGGATGAGTAGTATAGGTTAGATATCAAATTTTTTGATTGCTTACAGGCCTCTGGGAACACAGGTTGACTTTATGAATCCAAATTAAAAGAATTATAGATTCACATAAATGCTGTGTAGGTGCTTTACTGCTGTACTCATGCAGCCATTTCTGGGATAGTGATAATATTTTCAGCTTGGTAAAGAAAAGAATCAAACTTCCCTATCACATGGGTCCTTGTCTCTGAATGACCTGGATGTGCTACCTGGGTCATTTTTTACCCAGAATACTTACTCTGAAAGTCTTTGAAATTGTGAGTTCTATTATAGTGTCCATACCCTACTCCATTATGTGTGCACAGACTCTTACACACCTAATTGTTTCCAAAACTGAATAAACCTGCTCTTGCAATGCTGGCAGTTGCAATGTATGCAAATGCTAATTCTGGAGGACCTTTATTTTCTTTTACTACAAGTTTTATGGGAAAGAAAAGACTCATCCAGACTATCTTCGGGTTTTTAAGTCTTTTCGCCTAATATAGCTCAACTAAAAACGTGGATATACTTCAAACAAATATGAACAACAACAACAAAAACTGAAAGAGAAAACCAATCAAACAACACCCCTCCCAAAAAAAAAATCTGAACATCACACACACAAAAGAATTGCAGTTAAATTACTTTATTTGGTAATGTCTTCCCTGTTGCAAGTTCATTTGATTCCAGGTTTAGTAAATGTCCTTTTAATGTGTATTTATGCTCAAAAATAGGCGTGAGTAAAAAGAATAGTCAAAGGAAACAGTCCTTTGCTTTGTCTGTCCACAGTCCACTGAAACTCTAGCTATAAATCCGTAATAGCAATTTGCTGTTTCTGCTAATTTAAATTAGCCTTAATGAGGTAAATCAAGCAATTGGTGTCTAATTGGGCTTTAATGAACTGAATTCCTCAAGAAGAGATTTATGGAGAGTTTACCTGACACAAACAATTGCACCAGGGAAACTCCTTTTCCTCTCCTCCCACTTCCCCTGCAGCAAGGAAAAAACACAGGAGGCACAAAATAGCACAAAGATGAAACTATTGTGTTGCTGTAGCCAAAAGCATTCCCAAATTAGCTAGGAATCTCCAGCAGTAGAAGGAAGAAATATGCACTCTTTTTTGCAGATGTTTCACTGCCATCCTGCCTCTTGCCTTGGTTTGGTCAGTGAATAGAAAAGCAGTCCAAATGCAGACACATTGCAGTCAACTGGGATCAATCTGTAGAAAGAGCCGAGGTTGCTGCTCTGGTTCTTCCCCATGCAGGAAAACCCAAAACCTTGGAGACTGGGACCATGGGGTCATTAGGAAAGGCCTACAGGTTTGTCTGCAAAATATTATCATCTGCTAGGAATAGACCAAGATATAGCAATGGAAGTAGTTTAAAAACACAGGTGTTGGGATGGAAGAGTAAAACTTTCTCTGCATCAAACAGAGAGCCTGAAACAACCCTCAGCTGTTACTGCAAGGGTGTAGCTAAGGGTGCTCAGGAAGAGGGGACATGTGGGCACCCTTTGGCCAGTCACCTTCTTTCCCAGGCCACAGCTCAGTGTGGAAGGATGCCTCCTAATTTCCTCTTGCTACCTCCACTTAGCTTCAAAGGGACACTTACCCTGGAGATGCATTTCAAAACCTTTTATGCCAATGGTTCTGAATTTTAAATTCTTTGTTTATGTTCCAGGTAGGGATTTATCTCCTTCAGTATACAGATTACTTTATTGACAATTCCTATCCTGTAAGTGTCTATGGCTGCATTATAGGTAAAATCACCCAAGCAAATGCAAATCCAAATGAATATAACACATATTTGCATGTGTGCTTTTAGCTAGTGATATGAAATGTTGAGCTAATAAAATCTTTAATCAGAGTTCAAATACAGGCTCTGTATTGCCTATCACCTAAAAATAAAGGAAGAATTTATATTGGCAAGGCTGTCCCTCTATCTGTCTTCCAAATGGTGAATTATGTATTAACCTAATACAGGTTTTATGGAACATCATAGCCCACTGTGGGTCCCCAAGGATATCTGATGTGCCAGAGAGTATTCAGAAGTCATGAGCCAGGCTTCAAATATAATTGGATTGCCACAGGAGCAGGAGGCTTTCTAAATAACAAAGGAAAAGCCAATATATAACTTGTGGTTCCTTTCTTTTGCGTCTCTGGTTTTGAGTTTCTTGTTTGCAGCAAACCTAATTTTGCAAACACAAGGGCAAGGAAGCGTTTCTGTAAAAGAGGGAGGAAGGAAGGGAGATGGGAGTTCATCATCACAGGAGTTCTGAGCTCTGTGCTTGTAGAAAGAAATAATACCATCGTATTCAAGCCTGGAGCAGTTTCAAGGCAAAATGGGGATTTCCTGGTGCAGCAAAGGGTAACTCCTCTTGTAGCAGAACAATTTTGAAAAGCATGCGAAAGAATCATGAGATTTTCTGCCAAAAGGAAGATGATCAGATCTCCAGTAGCCTTTTTTATTTTTTTTTTTTTTTTTTTTTTTTTTTTTTTTTTTTTTTTCAGGCTCAGTGGCTCCAGGCCATAGAGCAAGTTTCTACTGTGAAAGTCTGGAATAAATCTAAATCCATTTTGCGTCAGATAGCAAAACTCCCCAAACTGCTTAATATTAAATACCTGGCATCAGACAGAGTGCAATTTGAACATGACTTCAATCAAACTTTATTACTGTTAAGCGTGGAAAGCAGAATATATTTAATACAAGCATTACTACTTAGAATCTGACTTGCTGCCAAGCTGCCTCAGAGCTGCCTTCCATATATTTGGCTTTCCTTGGGTCTCAGCTTTCTTATACAGCCTCGAGCTGACACCCCCATCAGTGATTGTGCGCCCTCGATGGATGGTAGTACGGGAAGGATTTTAAGGCTGGCTCAGAGCCCAGACATCACACCGAATCTGCCATAACTCAGCTGCCATGAAAACGTCCCCCCAGATTCCTCCTCTGAAAATGAATGGTGTTTATATGGCTTAGTACCTGCATATCTAATACACATTTATATGCTAGGGGCCAAAATACTGATAACATATTAATAATTACCACTAAGAGATCCTAGAGCCTTAGGAGGAGAAAGTGAGAGAGATATAGAGAGAAAATATATCAACTGATAATAAAGGAAATTCTAGTAAACTGATAATGCACTTAATAAGTCTCTGATGACTTTTCAATAAAATAATGTTAATGAGAAAATGTTTTATATGCACTGGAATGGTCTACCTCCTCTTTCCATAGTGTATTCTTTTAATAATCTGCTTAACACATACAAACCTGCTGAGTTGTCTTGCATGTGAGAGATCTTGTTCTTCTCAGTAAAAATCATTAAAGTAGCATTTCAGTTTTCTGTGTCAAATACGCTGCTATTGCAACAATTAAAAAATTATGGAGAAATGCTATGGTTTCTACCTGAGTTGTATTGTAGTTCCATATTTACATTACATTGGAATACATCCTATTGCATTTTCTGTGTAGATAAAGCTATGCATACTTTAATAAAAACATTTAGCAGTAGCAAACAAGAGAAGAAATTAATGCTAACAATAAATATAATATGAGTGCTTGTTAACATTTCAGAAAGAATACTTTACAGGAAAATATCACAGTTAAGATGCATAATCTTGGGCATATAGTAATTCTCAGTGTTCACATCCATAATGTGGTGTAAAAGACAGATTTAGTGGTGTCTATGCTGGTAAAGATTTCAACTGCAGAAAATTCTTGCAGTATTATGAGGAATGCAGATCTCTCAACATCCTTCACATACATAAACATTACAAGTATTCATTCATCTGGTTGGGATGAGACTTTTCAGCAAAACCTTTGTGCCTATCTTGAGATTTTTAGAAGCTCATAGAGGAAAGACCTTTATATTTTGCACACAGAAAGATCTTTATGTTGCTTTAAATCCTACAAAATTGCTGCTTGCTCCTGATTGATACAAAATGTAAATACTGCTTCAGCCTGGAATTTAGAAATTAATATTACCCAATGTATTGCTTTGTTGACTATTGACAACGTGTTTTGTCTAAAGCAATAGATGATTTCAACACAGGGGTACAATTTTTTCTTTCATCCTGCTCCCTGGCCAATAGAGAGCAAAAAGCATCTGCCTGTTTGCCCCCTAACCTAATGGTGTCCACCGATGATGGAGTCCAGGAACATTCCCACATTTACTGTGGTGTCTTCCACAGATTTATGGTTCCTCATGCTGCCACCATGAACCTATACCAGGAAATGCTAGACACACAGTCCAAAGGTTAAGTGCATTTTTTAGTATATCAACCACTTTTGTAAATGGTGTTTTTAAGGAAACGAAAATTTACAGTGTGCACAAACACTTTAACAAAGTTTTCATTCTGCTTTATTTATATGCCGCAACAGTTATATACCATGTTTTGAATGACAGTTCTTCAAACCATTTATTTTTGTACTTTACGTGCACTTATGAGACAACAGGGTACCTTTTTTGCTCACTTAAATGTGCTAGGGGCATCAAGGGGTAATTTTTCAGACAGTGTTTCATTGCTTCTACAGATGCAATTAATTACAAAAATCTTTTCAAACACTGAAATTCTAGTTCAATTGCGTTATGAAAACGTATGGTGAGACTCTTTTAATGTTTTTGTTTAACTAATGGCTGCATTAAACTATCTGATTTCCTAACTGCCATCATATGCAATCTTCTGCATTGACATTTAGAGGAGTGTTGATTGAGGCTAATCTCTCTGCACTTCCTTTATGGGAACTGGAAAGAAAGGGGTTCCTTCAGAGCTATGATTTAGAGTGTCTGAAGTTAAGCTCCTGCTCTAAGTCGCCCCCCAAACCTCCCTATCATTGACGCACATTTTCATTCAAGTGAACCTTTGTGAATTCCTCCTTTGTCATTGAAATATGAAATGCATGTACACTATACAGCAAAATGAATAACCAGATAAAATGCTGCCACTGAGATGTCTCAAAAGGTGAGGCTTTCTGTTCTATTCTGGAGGTTGTTGGAATCTATGGAGAATGTTGGAGTCAAACATGCCTTATAGAATCTGGATTTTGATGTATTTGTGATGAAAATTTGGGTTTCCCACAGTCTCTATGAATGTGCCAGTGATCACCAGCTAGTAATTGGATTCTCAAAAAAAAATGCAGGGCTGGGAACTGATGGCCTGCAGAAATCCTGATGAAGAAGGAGAAAGGTAATGCATATGGACAGAGATGGCTTAACAGTAATTTTCACCTTTGAAATTTTAAGCTGCTTCCAAAAGTGACACAGTAATTAAGCAAGAACTGGTAATGCGCCTACTGGGTGCAATACTGTTCAACATCTTCGTTATTGACTTTGATGATGGGGGTAGACTGCTGTGATGGTTTAAGAGCAGCTGGGAATTAAACTCCACATAAGCCACTCCCCTTCCCCCTGTCCCCCTCCGGTAAGGAAGGGACAAAGGCTGAGACTATGGGTTGAGATAACAATTTGCTGAAAGCAAACAGTAACGGAGTAAGAAACACACAGTGACAGCGGCAATATTAATAACAAAAGTATAAAAAAATAGAAGGTGCTTTACACACCAAAGGTGTTCACCACCTTGAGTTAGTTGTGCATGGCCACTGAGACAAAGACAAGATGGTGGGGGGAAGTTGCAGTGGCTTAGCAAAGACACATGGTTATTCCCAACACAAAAACAAGATGGCAGTGGGATATTCCTGTGGCTCAGCAAAGATATGTGGTTATTCCTGAGACAAAGACAAGATGGCGGGGGCTGTTCCTGCAGCTTGGTAGTTACAGTGGTTATCCCTGAGACAAGAGGGCAGGAGGATGTTCCTGTGCCCAATGCCACATGGCCTCCCAGCACAAAGACAAGATGGCAGGCCCTCCTGCAGCTAGAGTTCCCCATCCCTGAGGCTGAGCCACGAAAACAATGACACATGAACCCTCAAAAAAGCTGTATTGTCCTCATTGTGTGTCGCCGCTGCTTTGGACCTCTCTGCTCTGCTACACCCAGCTCCATGACTCCATTCAACTTGGCTCCTTTTGTCTCAGGTTTGAAGGCTCAAGACAGCTTCTTATGACATTATTCTCTTGTTCAAAATTCAAACAAGATCTTGGGCCCAAGTTGAAAAAGTATTTAACACGGAGAACCACACCAATTTCTTTAAAATCTTCACTGCATCTCTAGAAATTTACAGAATTAACAATGGAAAGACAAGTATCAAAATAATCTGTGGTCTTTACTAGTTTAAAGCATATTCATAAGGTTCCTGCGGTGTTTTTCTTCTTAAATAGGACCTTTTTGTGGCCCTTGTTAAATTTCCTGTTAACTGAATTACAGTTCCAACTGTAAGTAATTTCTTTACCATAGTCCAGGTAACTCTTGTGGGTAGCTGGAGAGCACCAGCAGAGGGGCTTAAGCGTTGGACACTGGGGACAAGTGCTAATAGCTCACAGTGCTGGATTTTGCTATACTTTTCTTTAGAAATTGGAAACTCTCCAATTTGTGAGAACACTCTAATTTTGGAATATAGCTATGAAAGCTGAGAGTCTGAGGCCTCTTATGGTCATTGTAAAAAGCTGGCAATATGCTCCACTAAATGTCTTTTAATATGAAAGACAAGCTCTCAAAGAGGGCTGGCAGCAGATGGAGATTCATATCACAACTGATAACTTCTTTGAGCTCTATAGTGATCTATTCTAAAAACATCAAAATATGTACAGGGGTGTGACAGGGGTGAGTACCAGTTTGTCAGAGTGGAAGAAAACACATCTATTTTCTTAATAGCACCTTAAAGCAGTTATTTTTCTTCTCAATATTCTTTCAGGACTCTGTCTTGCTACAATATGCTTTAAAATGTCTGCAATTTTTTTCTTGGTTGTAACAAGAAAATTAAAACCTGTTTAAAAAGAAACTTGTTTAGACTCCATTCCACTTACACAGAAATGGTTAAGAAGAAAAGAGCCAGAGCACACACTGATCTTATAGCTAAAGCCAAGAATAATTTTGCCTATGACCTTCAGGATCCAATTCAGAGAGGCATAAAAATGGTGCCCCTGGACAGCACAGACATCCTATGGATTTGTAAGTGGTTTGGGTTGAATTTAGTCTGTACCTACATTTTTTATTGTGCAAATTGAAGTAATCTCTTTTGAGAATAGGTCCATAAGCCCCTGCAGGCTCACCATGTATCTCTGCTCCCTTTTTTACCCTCTCTCGTCCTCAATTCAGAGTCGTCTTCTCATATTCAATTTGCCACCTAGTGACAGTGCACCTCTTGGCTGTTCAGTTCCTTGCCTCTGGGAAGTCACAGAAATGCCTTCTGAATGTTTTGTTGAGGGGAAACTCTGTCCAAGGGGAAAGGTTTGTTAAGCAGTTCATTGCCTGGAGTGCAGGGAGCAGCTGCCCTGCCACACACCCTCTCTCCATGGCAGGGGCGTGCTCCTGCCCCTATTCATGCGCTAGGAGAGCCTCGTACTGCAGCACAGAAACAGGCATTTCCTTCTGTGCTCCAGGCACCTCCGTCCTCATGGGACTCAACTTCTGCCAGGCAGCCTGCAAGGTTGGTCTGGATCTCTGTCACAGCTCTCTCCAAGGGTCTCCACTGTAACAACAGTGATTCTTCTGATTCACAGAAGAGCCGTGGATTTGCTGTGGGTCAGCAGCTACAGGATTAGTTGAACTATTCAGCCTGCCTGAGCGTCTCCTATTGCTGTGTATAGCGAAACATAACTAAGCCTTTCTGGAGTTTAATCTACCACAGAGAGTGCAAACCATATACAGTTCATTTTCTTGGGCTGTTTTTTTTCCTGGTTTGTGTCTGGAGATACAAAATAGGTGGAAGAAAAATGCTAGGCACAGCAAGTTCCCTTTCTGAAAATAAGGTGTTAGGACACCCTCAGGTTTTCTTCTGCATTTTCTTTCTGTGTATGCACCCTCCTACATGTACGCCTGATTTTGCGGCAACTGGTACTCTCAAAGTACTTAGCAGCCTGGAAGGTGGACCCAATTTAAACTAGAATGAGCAAATCGCAGGTGAAAAGACAGGTAAAATTATTTAATTGAAAGCCTTATCAGAAACTACTGGAAAATTACAAGGTGCAATTAGTTCTTTCCCTAAAATAAAGCACATAATCATAAATAAATACCCTCTATCTGGCTCTCTATTGTCATTATACTTTTCTGGTGAAAAGTTTGTCCAGAATTTTCTGGTGAAAAGTTTGTCCAGAAAAGTTTGTCCAGAATAGGATTTTCCCTGGTGCCTGTAACAAAGTCCATGGGAGAATCTGGGTTTTAGAAGTTTAAGCCTAGTGACTGAGCTGCACATAGACCATACTTCCTCTACACATATGTTGAGAAGAGATTGTAACATTTCATAACATGCAGAAAGGGAAAAAAAGAGTCTTACATATGTTGGCAATAATTCAGTGGTGTTTAATTCTGAATGCAGGCCTTTTCATTGTTATATAATTGATTTAAAAATGCTGGCAGAGATCTATGGTCTTCTCACTGCCCCAAAATCAAATACAATTGTTGAGCAGTAACAAAAAAGCGTTCTCCATGAAACTTGAATCTTTGGAGACTTTACAAACGGTAAGTATGTGGAAATGGAAAAATGGGCTGTAATTGCTGTGGACTTTCATTTTAGCATTAGCAATATAAAACAGAAGCATATGCTTGTGTTGACAAAAATTAAAACGTTTTCTGCCAAATCCTTTGGTTCTTAAATTTAAAATAAACTACAGTATGATAGATGCTTACTGTCTATGCTCAGTGTATTAAAGAGAAGGGGAACAATGTTATCTTTAAGAAAAAGGCCATAAAATTAAGAGCAAAGAAAAATGACTCCAAGGAACTGCGTTTGATCTTTAATGCAGCACAAACTTGTTCTTTGAATGAACCAAAACTAGAGTACTACCAACTTAAACTGGTTTGAGAGAAGTGAAATTCAATACAGTCAAGTGTAGGTATGCTTTTGGAGTTTGCACAATTGGCTGATTGATTTTACAATATATTTTACCTGCTATAATCTTCTGGTATAGATGAGGCTGGAAGGACTGGAAAACATGAAAATTTAAGGATATGCTACAACCACGTTTTAAGTCACTGGTACTGACAATAATATGAATCTCATTATACGTGATGAATTCATACATCAACTGGTGCTATAGGAACTGGATAAAACTAAAGGAAAGGCTAATCCAGAGTTCTGTCTCTGACACTGGCCAGAAGCAAATTTTCAGGGAAGAAATGGGAGCTGAGCATCAGCAGTCCAAATCTGCAGTCACTGATCACTCAAGGACTGTGTGAATCAATCACGCTGTCTGCCAATTCCTTCGGTGTCTCTTTGGCTCCCTATCCATTTCAAGTATTCACAGTACTGTGAGACAGAGATTCATAGCCTACCTTTAAGTTAGATGAAGAAGCTCCTCCTTTTGTTTTCAACTTTGCCTCATATGAGCTTTATTGGATACTCTGTAGTGCTTATACTGACAGTAGTGAACAAATGATTGCTATCCATCCTCTTTGTCCCTCTCATGATTTACTAGATGTGTATTTTATTTCAACTGTCCCCTTGTAGACTGAGGAGGCCTGCTTTGCTCAGCCATTATGTGGATGCTGCTCTGTGCCTTGTTTCTCTTCCTGCCCTTCTCTGCACCTTAACCCTTTCCAGTGGAATGGGGAGTGGAGGGTAGAAAAATAAACTCATGCAATATTCAACCTTTGTGGGAATACATGACAGAGATGGAAAATAGTTGCAAAATTGTCACACATGGATACCTTGGTAAAAGAAGAAAAAATTTGCATTGGGCAATTACAAATTGTAGAAAGGAAGGCATACTGGAACATCAAAGTATTTGAGATAAAGTCACGTTAAAGCATATATTAGGAATAGGCTGATACATTTGTACTTTGAAAATGGGTTTCAATTAATCTTCCAAGTACTATTGACTAAAACAAACTAGAACAGGTCTAGATATACTGATCTAGCAACAAATCAAATCTCCAAAACCAAAATTCCCCAAATAAATCCAAATCCATTTGCCTAAAAGAGTATAGATTAACTTCAGTGACACAAATGTTCATCAAACCTTAATACTTGCAACATAATTTTAAAAGCCTGAATGCTACTGTGTGTAATGAACTCAGAGGAGGTAGTGCAGAATTTTAACCAAAACAACTGAATAAATAAAAACAAATGCTTGGCAACTTCCTAAGCAAGATCTTTTAAAGACAAAATACAGGTAGCAAACTGACAAAATCCTAATCAGATTGTTCTGGTTTGCCCCATTGCATTACATTATATTAGACAGTCTGCAAATTGCTAAATAGATTTAGGATAATTATTCCTGGACCAGCTCTTTCTCAGGAAGAAAACCTTGATTTTATTGCAGTCCTTGTTAAATTAAAAATGCAGATGCCTGCTCTGCGAAACATGGTCTTGGATTCTCATTTGCTGCTTAGGCACAGGCCTTTGAAAGGAAAACTTGGTGGCTTGAGTATAGCTCATAGGCAGCATAGACCCTCTGAGTATTTAATGCTAATTCTTGCTAAATGCATGTGTGTGCAAACCTGAAAGATGAGTGGGTACACATTTTGTAATCCTTAGATCCTCCCTTTTTACCCCAAATGTAATCCTCAGTGTATGTTCATTTTGCAGTTCTACTACCAAAAAACTTCAATCATGTGTACCACAGGCTGAATTAGAAGCTTAGCTACACTAGGATTTTGTTTGGGTAGTCAAATACAATAGAAATCAACCCATCTTCTACATTCTCAAGTTAGCAGTGATTTTAAACAGGAAAGAATTCCACAAATTAGGAAGTAACAGAACAGTAGTTTATTGTTACTGACTATATAACTTTTTAGATTTAGATTTTAAAACATTGTTAATGGTTGTCATAGTTGTAGTTCTGTCAAAATGAGTATTTAATTTTTTTATTGTGACTCTGCTTATTTTCGCAGCCTTTGTAACCCTAATGTGTTAAATAAACACTTCTTGTCCAGCCACTGAACAAGCTAACATGCCAAATGATTTGTGGCTTTCCACCTGAACTGTTGCTCATGAAATTGGGATTATATGCCTGCAGGCCCACACGTGGTAAAAGAGTCTCATCTTAGATTGCCTGCTGTGCTTCCAGGACTTCAGCAGCAGTCAAGGCTTCCAAGAGTAGCCTAAGCAAAAAGAATGTTGCATGGTTTACACTTAGAAGTACAACTTAGAAGCTAAACTTTTACCTTTATTAAATGAAAATATAAAAATTAACATTGTTTTCCTGTCCATTTCTTTCTCATTCTTTCACCCAATGAAGTAGATGTGAATATCTCACTGCTGCTACTCACACAGATACAACTTAATCAATTAGGTTACTCATATGTACCAAGAAAAATAGCTAATTCCTTCTTCTGTAGTTTCTGGTTGAGGTAAACATGCAAGCAAAAATGTAGTAAATGTTGAAAATACCCTGAAATGAGATGGGACAAATTATCCTCCTACCATACTGTCATACTGAATGGAAGTTGTATGCTATAAATCTTTTAGATTGGACTGCAAATTAAGTCCCAAGACCTCCCTTGGATGCCAAATTGTCCTAGGTTACAATATAGATGTATTTAATTATTCTATTACCACCAGCTGTGGGCCGTTAGCTCTTATCCCCTGCTAATGACCCACCCCTGATAACAGACGATGGGCCATCAAGAAACCACTGCATGACTCATGGGCTTATCTCATCCTATTGTGAGATGCTCCGCCCAGGAGGGAGGAGCCAAGCATTCCCACCTGGATATAACCTGGCCTTGGAACTACCTAAGTTAGCCCTGTCTACTGGATTTCCACAGGACAAGCGCTACCACTGGACCTTCAGCTGGAGATCAGACCTGCTACAGGATCACCACTTCAACTCAACTACTTCATTTGGACTGCTACCACCACCTTAACTCGGTGTCAGGTTGTATCTGACCTTGTCAGTGTTTTTTCTTTGTATTATTTCACTTATTTTTAATTTTTCCTATTAAATTGTAATCCTGA
This sequence comes from Dasyornis broadbenti, assembly GCA_013397935.1. Classification (NCBI taxonomy): domain Eukaryota; kingdom Metazoa; phylum Chordata; class Aves; order Passeriformes; family Dasyornithidae; genus Dasyornis; species Dasyornis broadbenti. The sequence goes on from VZRN01005249.1 coordinate 404,991, forward strand.
CTTGTGATCACCCACTGGTTTGTTTTCAAACCAATACACAAATAAGCACCTACACCTCTTGATCTTTAATGCAATAAAACTGTAGTCTTCACTAGGCACTTAATAAAACAATATTTTATTAATAAATTATCCAATTCTGAATGATAATAATGTGAAATCGATGGGGATTTCTCAATAAAGGAAGTAACCTCTCTTGCCTCCTCCCTCCAAGATTTTGATTGCATTTATTTAAAGACAATGGTTTCAACTGACTTCAAACGTACTCTTGGTGACCTCAGTTTTGTTTTGAAGCTCCAATTTCCCTCAGCTAGTTGCTGAATTGCCAGGAACTGCTCTGCTTCTGAACAAGACTAGGAGTGACGCAGCTGATACCACCACCACATCCAACCCAAGGGCAGCCACAATGCACAGCTTATGCAGCCTGGAATGCGCTGCCACTGGTATGCACAGAATGAAGAACTACATTCATTCTGGCTGATGAGGGTCAAACTGGGCAGGCACAAATCCATGGTGCATGGAAAATAGCTGGGAAGACACTTTCATTTGTACTGGCAGAGGAAAAAAAAGGGGCCTTTAATTGCATGAATTTCTTTTTTATAGAAGTTGAAAAGGGGGTAATCAATAGTTAACTCATATAAGCACAGTTAGCTAGTGAGAGACAGTAAATGTTGATTACAAAAACCTGAGACGCTGGAGTTGCCTTGATCTTGTCAAGATAAAGGGGACAACGATCAGCCTGAAATCGCTTCCAGGAATCTACCCCAACATGACCACCTGCTTACACAGGGCATGCATGGCATGCATGCTGATGATATTAATGTTTTCTGAGAAATAATTTGTATAACCATGCTTGTCCAAAAGAATGTGATGCATATTCATGACTTGTACCCTTAATATTGTGTTGTGAGAAGTGCCTGGTGTGTGTTTGCAGGAGCGATCCCCACACACCCAGCGCGCTGAATAAAGCAAATACCTGCTTTTTTGACTCTGTCTCAGAAGTGTCCTTTGGCCCGGTTTGAGGCGAATCAAAGTGGCAGTAAATAAAAAGGCTCTTTATTGCCTAGTGTTGACAGCTGACACAAAATAGACGTTGCCTGTGCAAGCATTGATTTCAAGTCAGTGGTGACTTCTCTGGAGTGTGCTGTGGAGAGAGGAGTCAATCTGTCTTGCCTGCTCTTCCTTAGGGAAAGCAGGATCCTCTTCCATTGCATTAACTCTTGAAAAAAGTAGAGGCGCAAAGGACAATAAATGATCCTTTTCCAGTGCTGGTTCCAGTGATTTTCCAGTAGGGTGCCAACAAAGGAAGCACACTTGTTTCATAAAAAAATTGCCTTCTATTTTAAACAGTACAATTGACTTCAATTTTACAATGATGTTTGACTGGTCAGGATGCTGTTTCCTGTTGGATGTGAGTGTGTTCACATTAAATTCTCATTGTCTTTATTACTCTGATGCCATTGTAGTAGGTTCAGGGTATTCTTTAGAGAAAAGTATGTTTAAAATAAATTTTGAATCAAAGAAAATTTGAATGTATCTTTGGAATGTTTCATGCAGCTTTATATCAAAATACTAAGTTTTTATAGTTTCAATATGTAAATAATGTTTAAGAACTGCACAAAATCTGGTTGCAAACTCCTTAACATTTGAATTATGTAAAGTTGATATTTATTTTTTTCATAATCCAGGCTGATTTTCTATAGGTACTGGGAACTGCAGATGAAACTGTAAGCCAGGACACTCGTTCTGCTCACCCAGAGCTATTCCAAAATCAAGCTCCTCCAAATCCAAAATGCATCTCCTCCCATCCCACAGCTCTTGGTCGCATTTCATTACATATTGAGTCTCTGTTTCCTGCAGATGCCAACCATCTGCATGAGGAGTCAAGCTGTCTTTTATCAGCGTACTCTTCAGTTTTCCTCATGCAAGGCAGGTTGCCCTTTGAGTTTTGGAGCAAAGCTCACTGCTTCCACAGCACATCCCAGCCAGGGAACAATAATTCTACATCAGGAATGCAGCTGCTCTCCCAAATGATACTGCACTGCATTACCACAAAGCCACAGGGCTGTTCAAAACACCCGCTATCAGCCAACTCCATTCCCATGTCAGAGGTCAGAAAACAAGAACACACTGGGCCTTTTCTGCACTGTGCTTTCAGCAGTTCACTTGCCCAGTTATGCTGGGGTCTGTCCACATCTGTTTCACAGTACTCCTCTCATTGGCTTAATTGAACATGCTTCCCAATATCCCGGACAAACCACAAGGAACCATAGCACAAAGCTAGCTAACGAAGAAAGGGGAAAGAAAGACAAAGAAACAGCAGCATTTTTGCAAAAAGAAATCTTTATTTCTGCATCATAGACATAAATATAATTTTTCTCTTTGTAGGTGTTGCTAATTACATACAAAAGTTTTTTTTTTTCTTTTTTACTAAAATATCTGTAATCTTTACTCTAAATCTTTGACTTGCCTTTAGCAATGACTGTTTTTTGGATGAAGGGAAGGATGTCAATGAGAGCTTGGTTTTGGTGGGACCCAGAACAAACATACTCCCTTTAATAATTCATTCTCTTATCATATCCTTTAGGGAGACTGGCTACTTCCACTGATTGTTTTAGCATTTATTCTAAACAATAGGCTTAACCATTTAACAAATTAGGTTAAACTTCAGAAGTCATCATTTGTCGGACTTTGTTTGGTGTTCATCTAAGATGTGGGACAATGCTGCTCTGTGTTGGAAAACTCCAGTGCAGAGAAATCCTTTTCCTTCAGCTCTTTCATGTGCAGTGCTGCAGCAGTGCCTCAAGGACTTTCCAAAGCCTTCCTGACAGCAAGCTACCAGAGACATTTGTTTGGATTCAGTCCATAGTTGAGCACAGTAAATAACAGTAGTACTTATGTCCATCATATCCTTGGCATCTCTGCAGGAGGTATGCTGTGGAGACCTGACCACTTTTCACTAGAGCAATGTTGATCACAGCTATTGTAAAAGTTCATCCAGGAGATAACAGTTGTCAGAAGTGTTGGGGGGAAGGAAATGATAGAGATATGAATATGAAAAACATAACTGGAGGCACTTATTTCAGCTACTGGAAAAGGTACATGACAGAAAAAAAAGAAGCCTCAGTTTCCTTTTAAAATGTGTTATTTACAAAAAAACAAAATGTGGCTTAAAGTGAATGGAAGGTATATATAATCCAGAAAGAAACATTGCCCTGCACAGAATGTCACTGACCTGTGGGATACACCACAGCACCAGGTCAGTCAGCTGCCGTACATTCCTTCATAAAGAGGCTGTCAGTGGTAAACCTGCTGTCTGTCCTTACATCTGGTAAACCTGACACGCAGTGAGAGCAACAATTTCTGTCTGCAGATGCCTTTGCCTGACACAGATGGTCTGCCATATGTAAGGGATCATGCAATCTCTCCTGCAAGCTTTAATACAGCCTTAATAAAACAGAGAGCAGACTATTTTAGTCAGGATTATTTTACAGGGGCTGTACATAACAGAAGTTATGCCTGCAAATTTTGCCTAGTTTTTACACTTTCTGTATCTGTAACTTGGTGTAGTTCTGTGCTTCCTATAAAACGTTAAAAACCTCTGTTCCCATCAGCTTTAGCCAAAACAATAGAAATTCAAGGACACTTTGTTGCCCTGGGGCCTGAAAATATGTAAACAACAGTGGGTTGGAGAGGGAGCGGGCCTGGGGTGGTTACCATCATCATCTGAGGGTATTATTGGAGAATTGGGGCCAATATGCTGATATGACACAACTTATAAAAGGTGAAGAGTACATGACTGGGTGTGCATTTTTGGGTGTAGCCCCACGGTGGGGCCTTGCTTGCTCTGAATGTACCTTGAAGGCCATGAATAAATTTGTCTGCTTTTTATTCTCCTAACTTAGCCTCTGTTACAGGTTACCCTGTTTTACACATCAGGAGTAAAACCACTAAGATACACCTCAGTGATGTCATTCAACCAACCTGATTGTTTGTCTTTTTTAAATTCCTGGCTTATTTGAATCCCCAGTCACAGAATTGTTTAGGTTGGACATGACCTTTAAGATCATTAAGTCCAACTGATAGCCTAGATCAGGCTAGGTGGACCTAGCCAGGTCCACCACTAAACTGTGTCCCTATGTGCCACATCTACACATCTTTTAAATAACTCCAAGTATTTAAGTGGTCCACCACTTCTCTGGGCAGCCTGTTCCAGTGCCTAACCACCCCCTTAATGAAGAAAATTTTCCTAATATCCAGTCTAAACGTCCCCTGGCCACAGCTCAAGGCCATTTCCTCTTGTTCTGTCACGTGTTACCTGGGAGAAGAGACTAACCCCCACTTCACTACAATCTCCTTTCAGGAGTGATAAAGTCCCTCCTGAGCCTCCTCTCCAGCCTGAACAAACCCGGTTCCCTCAGCCACTCCCCAGAAGACTTGTGCTCTGGGCCCTTCCCAGCTCTGTTGCCCTTCACTGGACATGCTCTAGCACCCCAATGTCTTCCTTCTAGTGAGAGGCCCAAAACTGAACACAGGATTTGAGATGCAGCCTTACCAGTGCTGAGTAGAGGGGCACAATCTCTTCACTAGTCCTGCTTACCACACTGTTCCTGGTACAATCACACAGGGTAGTTACATCCCAAAGCCAGTGCCTTTCCTACACACAACACAGAGGTCAAAGAGGAAGCTTGGGTCACAACTAATGCCAGCAGGGACACCACATCCCATGGCTACCCTTGTTTCCCAGGACCATGCCAACTGCAGCCAAGGCACATGGGCTCTGCTGCGGGAGCGTCTCCCAGCTCTCCCAGCGGTGCTTGGCAGCAGAGTCTGGAGGAGAGGAGCTGCAGATGTTTACCCACCTGACTGCGCCAGCTATTGTCTCGTGCCTCAAGTTCCTGCAGGCTGGCAATTACAGCAGAAATCTGGAAATCGACAGCATGGTTAGCAGCTTCTGGTCATGGTGCTGATTGGATTAGGGGAGAGAGTGCTTTCTGGAAGGATACAGCACTAACTGCTCTGGGGATTTAAACTGATCCCCCTGCCAAAGGAAAATGAATGCGGTGGCTGTGGTTTGCTTTCCGTTAACATTATCTTAGAGTTTATGTCCTAGAGAAACTGGCATAGCCGGCAAATCCTGGGAGCAAGGCCCAAAACTGATTTAGCATGAAGTGTGAACCTTCTCTCACCCTCTGGAGCCCAGGTTTTCATACTCAGCATCAACATGAAGGGACAGGGTAATATAGTAATGCTTCTCCTCTTGCATTTTCTTCTTGTCTTGCGTGAATGTTGGAAATCATAGAACATAGATTTTTTTTTTTAAAATAAATCTACTAATCTTCTCATGGGAATAATTATACATTTTAAACATGTATCTAGAAAAGAGGATCTCATACCTTAGAAAGTCAGGTACAGAACTTTTCTCAGAAGGTAATTAAAAAGGTAAAATGACTTGGATAGAAGTAATTTGGTTTTTAAAGGTAAATGTTATGAGTTGAAGGTAATACCCTGGTTTAGAGTCTTTTGTGCCAAAATGCAACAAAACATAAATGATACAGGGTTTAACATATATGTTGTTAGACAAAAACATAGCAGAGAGGTTAAAAAAAGCAGTCATTCTGTAATGCAAACCAGATTTCCTCTTATTTTACTGGAGTGGGTGTCACTTTTCTTTAAACAATAAAGATTAGCTAACAGACCTTCTTTCTCATGTTTATATATAGTTGGAAGAATCATTCAGATGTCACTAGATACTTGAAATATCTAGCTGTGCTGAAGCTGTACACAACCTAATATATACTGAGTTAACTGTACTCAGTTTTTGACACGGTTAATCCATTCAATTTTTTTAATAGAGTGAATGTTATAGGAGTATTTAATTTGCAAATGTCTAGTTGGTAAAGTGTAGGTTTTTAAAAAATGTTTCTTAAGAATATGAGAAATTTTCAAAAGCCACTAATAACCTATTCTCAAGAGCAAACTGGATGCACAGCATAAATTACTCATAAAAAAAAGAGAATTTCAATCTTTATATTGTTTAAAGGCATTTGAAACCATTTTCCTAATTGCCACTTCAAAATCCTCTACTAGCCAATCAAAGAAATTCAGAAATGTCAACTCTTTTTTTGAACTATATTGTATTTTGGAGGTAAGAAAAATTTGCTCTGTACTTCAGTAGGCTGTAAAAGACATTCCCTACTATGCGTTAAAAAGCAGCTCAGCAGGAAGAATAACCTATTGAATTAGAAGGACTCTGCCCCTGATTAACACTGAAGGAGTGTCTCTGCATAAGTTGAAGAAGCACTGAATTACTTACTAACACCTCCCAAATGTGGTGAAAGATTTGACTATTCTCCTCTGCAAAGGGGTTGTAGCAGAGGATTGGATGAATGGGAGTGTTTGAATTACTAAAGATGGGTGCATCAAGGTGTATTTAGAGTTGCTATAGCCAGCTGACTGTACTTAATTGTGGCATTTGTATGAGATTTTATGCTGAAAATAAATTTCAGAGAGGGTGTAGCACTACAATTTGGGCTGATAAAAACTGGTGAGCTGCAATCCCTGCAGCTGGAGAGAGGCAACATAATCCAGGGTGAGTGGGCAGTTGTTTGCAGATTCCCTTTCTGTAGTCCTAGGTAAGCAGGGGATATTGGCTTGCAAACCTGAGTTGCTGCAGATCCTGGAAAATTTGTTGAGCTCACATTAGAGCAGTGATTAAAAATGACACTAATTCACTGTCCTCTGAATACAGCTGAGTTTTAGGAATAGACTGCTAATAGTTGGAAGGGACTTTAAAGATCATCTAATTCCAGCCCCTGCAGGGACACTTTCCACTAGACCAAGTTGCTCAGAGCCCAAAATCCAACCTGGCCTTGAACACTTCCAGGGATGGGGCATCCACAGCTTCTCTGGGCAATCTGTTCCAGAGACTCATCACCCTTACAGTGAAGAATTTTTTCATAATACTTAATCTCAACCTAGATTTTCAAGTAAAGGTGTCTCAAGAAGGAAAGGTGGAAAGGAGAACCCCAAAACAGAAAGGTGTTCTTAACACAGATAATACTGAAGAAGGAGGAAGTTCTCCCTCCTTAAAATTTTGAAGTTATGTGAGTAATCAGAAAAGGTTTTTTACCTCATATGTTGTTATAAAATGAAATTTTCAGAGATTAAACTAGTGATATGCATAAAAGAGCTAAACCTGTTCAATTGTAATCTTTCTTATCCTGTGTCCAAACTGCTGACAAGTTGGTCTGATACACTATAGTCATGGAGAAAAAAGACCTATTATTATGTAAATATAATGTTAATATTGAAAAACAGAGGGGAGAAGATACACTACACATAAGGATGAAAATATATTTAAAACCTCATTATCTTCGTATGTATTACCCATAATCTAAAAACATGGCACCCTGGTCTCGCTAACAGCTGTAGAGGCCATGAGTATTCTTTCCTTATCAGTTTAACAGAATCAGTTAAACAGAAGATCAAAGAACTTCAGATGAGATAACAAAAAGACCAAACCAGAAAGCTTTCAGCCAAGTCATAAAAATCCATTACATAAAATATATAAGCACCAAAAAAGAGGAAAAAATGTTTGCATTAACCTAAAAACAGTCAGTGCAGAAAGTCAATTAAGAAAGCTTAATTGGTTGGTTTGTTATGGCGTATTGTGCAAGTAATAATTCATACTAAAACTCTTTGATTCATAAAATTAAATTTGCAACTGTATAAATGTTAACTAGCTTTAAGAGGAAAAATAGTTTGTAGTAAAATATATAAGGGTTATTATCTTAATTTAATATTATCTTAATTTACCAAACAATCCAATTTCATATAAAGGGACACATAGATACAAATGTTTGCAGTTGTTAGATTGTGAAATACTGGCTCTTGACTTATTGCTTACCTTATTGAAGACTACCATAAATACAAAATGCCATAGGTCATTCCATGATGATTCTTTTTATCTCTTCATTTAGAGAAAGGCTGCAGAGAAGAAAATGTCTATCAAGAGTTGAATCCATGAGACAGAAGATTCATAAAAAGATATTGCAACAATATCTCCCGGGACATGATATCAGCTATCAACTCCAGTAAGTCCATGCAAAGCACCTGTACAGACACAAAACTCAGCCTGTGGTTTCAAGCAATTGAACTAAATATGAGTTTGTCCCAAATGCAAATTTTCTCCAACTCCATATTCTTAAAATGGTATATATTTTTCTCTGTGGAAGCAACTTCAAGATTGTGCTTATCCCACTTTACCTGAATACAGAATAAACACTTATGCAGAATGAAGAAATTATACAACTGTAAAAATGAGCTATTCATGATTATTAATATATTAGGACCATGACGGTAAATAATTAAAGAGATGCTTCTTCTTGAGAAAAAGATTATCAAACTAAAAGGCCAATTATTTTCTCCTAGACTGTAACTTAATTCACAGAACTGGTAACAAATAGCTCCTTCTGCAGCAATATGACCCCATTACCTCTCTAAAGTCACCCAGCATATTCTTCAAAATTTTATATTTAACATTTTAGCCTCTATGTCACATGGGGCAGCAGGCAATTTATTTCTCATACTCTCTTGATAGATTGCCAAATTAATCTATCTTCTTAAACTAAGAAAAAACCACGCAGAAATATACACAAGATTCAAACAACTAAAAACTCGATTAAACTTCTAAATCCACATTTTTAAAATTAGTTCCATAATGGATTTACATATTCCAAACCATATTTTTTTTTTTAGAAATAGTTTATACTGTTACTGTGGGTTAGCATGAAACAGACTCTGGACCCCTTTATTTACAGAAAACCAAAGCTGTTTGTGAATGAACCTGACAAAGCGACATGTGTGGCTAAGACCAGAGTTGAGACCAAGCATCAAGTTTTTTTTGATAGACTATGCATTAAGAGAACATAATTTGCAGATGTTCTTTATCCAGCTGGATTCCCTGACTTTTCACTATCTCTGCTCACATGAGCCATGGCCAAAACAAACAAGTTGTCCTTTGCTTAGCAAAGTGCATTTGATGGTGCCGCGTGGATGGGAGGCCTCCAAAGTGATGGTTCTCAGCATTCCAGCTGATTAGCTCTTCTAATTGGCTCCGTCTCTTCCCATCCCAGGATCTTCTCACAATAAATCTAGCTAGGAAAAGATGCATAAAATTCAGTATAAAGGAAGTACCAGGGAGATGATGTGAAAGTAACATTTCTTTTCAAGCTGCATTCCTAGCATAGCAGACCAAGAGTTTATTTCCTCTTGGCAGATGTAGAATGTAAACAATCTTTCTTGGTCATCTTGCTGCTTGATCATCTGTTTTTATGTGGTTTATACCCTGGCTCATCAAGAGCAAGTATTAGGATGGAAAGCACAAGAAGAAATAAACAAGGTGGGCTGTGCTGGTGCTCCTCAAAGTATTAAAATCTCCCTAGGACAGCCTGTTTCACCTTGCTCACTTGCCCACTTAAGGCATCTGAACTGGGAGCAGAAAGGTAAGTCCTATCAGGGATTTCTAGCCTGTAGCATAGCATGTACACATACACTATATACACACTTCTAAAGATCATGCAGAAACTATTGATCAAAGATTGTGTTACCAGAGGATCCCAAGACATTTTCAATGCTTCATATTTCATCCTATGGCAGCTTGTAACTCTTGGCCTTTTTTACAGGTTTTTGTAGAGGTACAAATGGTCTTTTATCCTTTTACATTTAACATCTCTTGCAGTTATCCACAATCACTAAGGCCTGAAGTTCTTGACCAATGCAATTACCTCTACTCCTCTGTCTCTATAAAGGCCTAGAGCAAATCATAGACTTTGAGAGGGGTGAGGAAGAAAAAGTCAGTGCTTCAGATAAACTGTAGAATTTCCTATATTTGGAGTTAAATTATCTGAGATTATTGCAAGGTTGACAAAGTATAGGATAATGTTTAATACAACTTGGAACCCAGCTGCCCACTAAGTTAAAGCTTCTTAGGTATCTGAGGTTTCTTGCTTTTTGCAACGAGATAAAAGCCTCCCACTTTAGAACAGGCTCAGTTAAAGCAAATGTACTTTGCTATTGAACAATTGTGAAAAGGCTGAGCCAGTTTATTTGATTCTCTAAAGCTCTTCATGCAAAATAAATGCATGGTCTCAATAAAAGTTTACCACCCGGAAAGCTCAATTTCAAATAAAAGATGTAATGAAGTACAGCAAGTATTTATACATGAAATATCTTCATCTATAAAGCACACATTTGTAACTTCAGAAAAGCAAGATACACGTTAGATGCAATGGTACACAAGCCATACAGGTGGTTCCTGTGAAACCTAGAGCAAACTTAACCTCCACAGGAATCTCCACAGAGCAATATTATCAGAGATGAAATTTCCATGTTTCTTCCTTTTTAAAGCAATACCACACATTATATTTTCCAATGCAATTCACCTGTGAATGTATGTCAATTACAGCAAACCTATTAAAACTACTGTTTATTTTGGGGAACAGTTTTTTTTCACAGAACTGTGTCTTTGTTACATACATTACTATCAGGCAAAATGATTGCACATTACTTCAGTATAAGGACTTAAGAGTTTGCATTTTTAATTTCCTGTACCTCTCTTGTGTTTTTCACTTGTTTATTTGGAAAGCCGATACACATAAATATTGAATGACTTGGAATGAAAAGTGAATCAAATTGAGTAATACCTAATTTTCAAAAAGATTGAACAGACTCATGGATCTTTTAAAGATAACTTCTATGTAGGGTATTTGATATATATTTGCAGTTCAGTTTAAATAAGAAAAATGCAACAACTTATCTATAAAATTCCTTCCCCACTTCATTGATCTTTTTAATTTTCCTGATTTTCAGCATACAGATAAGCAGCAAGGACTAAGGGAGGGATGTTCAAAGTCTTTAAAAACAGAAACAGATATTTAGAAATTTAAGTGTCAGACCAATGTCACAGAGCTGTTTACCATACTTATGCATTCAGTTCATGCAGCTTGGTAACTGTGAAGTGAGTACTTCACACACAGAAAAAAAAAAAAGAAGAAAAAAAGAGGATAAATCCTCTCTCTTTTAGTTTTCAAGCTTGGGAGTTGGCATGACAACTCCAAGTAGTCAAGTCAGGCACTGACTGAGAGTAAGAAGCTGAAAGAAACCGTCAAAAATACATAAAAATTGGGAATACAGAGAACTGCTAGGAAAAAAATTATAAAGTGTGGACATCACAGAGCTTTAGAGATGTGGGCACTATCACAAACATTACAACTGTGTCCCTGCATAGCAGTAGGCAGAGTATCATATAGCTGAGGTGATGACTAGCTGTTTCTCCAGCAAATAAAAAGATTGTGCTACTCTAGGCAGAACTCCAGCTCTGCTGTGTGCCAACAGAAATAGCTGAGCAGGCTGCACAAGAGCAGTTTCATAGTGAACTGCAAATAGCAATACATAAAGAGTTTATTAACCTTCCTTTATTGTCAAAGCAAGTTTAATTTCCAGAAAATAGAAGTTTCTATCTAAATCAAATGAAAGAATTAAGAAGGGTGCAAAAAAATATCTGATATTTGTTAAAAAGGGGGGGAAAAGAAAAATGAAAGAAAAAAATTAAAAGAAAAAGGTTAGTGAACAAGAGGGAATTTTCATAGCTATAGACTACTCTGCATCTTCCTCTGCAAATGTTTTTAGTTTGTTATTGTTACCACAATATTTTGACAGAATAAATTCTGTCTCCAACTGACATGTGAGTTGGTAGTAGAGCAACAACCCTACTTCACAACAGTGTACACATGGCCTTGGATTTGCCAAGATCAGAAACCATTCTCCTCTTACATAGTGGCATCACTGTCATGTGTGAGGACAACTAAAGTGAGATTAGCCAACAGAAGTCTTCAGTCCCATATTTGGCATATTTTCTTATCCAAGTGCATTTTTTAATAACCCATTTCAATTTAAATCATGACCTAAAGTTGTTTGGACACAATTACAATCTTGTTCCTTGCCTTTTTCTCCCCCTAGAAATTTGGTCATTATTGTCATGTTTGTTCATTGATTAAAGTCTGCATATTTTTATTCCACTTCTTAAAATAGATGCATTTTAAATACAGACATAGCCATAGGATAACGTGCATTTTATTCTTCAGCCTAGAAAGTCATTTTTCTGATGCCGGAACCAGACCTTTAAAATAGGAGCAAGACCAGAGACCTTCACTTTTACTAAGTCAGAGGACAAACTGACCTAACCACCACTGACTTTTCCTATATGAGATGCCTGAAGGTCTCCAAGCATTCTGCTTTGTGTTTGTTCTACTGGTGGACTTGACAATCCTGAAATGGGAAAAAAAAAAAAAAAAGAATTTTCATTGAGATGTGGAAGTTTGAAAGCTTCTCTCATAAGACATAAGAGTTTACGGCCTTAATGGCCAAGTGGCAAGTGATGGGAATTCTTACATTCCTTCTGCTTCAGACATTTATTTCCTAAGCTATGAATACAATTATTGTTTTGATTTGAGTTTATTAGGATTAACTTTCAAATTTCTAAATCAATGATATTCACAATCGATTATGACCTAATATAAAATTGCATTGTTCATTATTAGGAGGAAAAGAGAATAATCGTCTCCCAAAGAAATAACATTCTACACACAAATTATATTTCACGTTATATTTCAAGTATGAAAATAACAGCCTATGGAGGAAGGTTTTATTTACTTCATAGAATCATAGAATGATTAGGTTTGGAAGGGATGTTAAGGATCAAATTCCAACCCCAACGCCATCGACAGGGACACTTTCCACTAGATTAGGTTGCTCAGAGCCCAAAATCCAACCTGGCCTTGAACACTTCCAGGCATGGGGAGTCCACATTCTCTCTGGGCAACTTGTTCTAGCACATCATCACCTTCATAGTAAAGAATTTTTTCATAATACCTGATTTCAACCTAGATTTTTCGAGTAAAAGTGTCTCAAGAAAGAAAGCTGGAGAGGAGAACTCCAAAACACAACGGTGTTCTTAACACAGGAACACTGAAGAAGAAAGGAAGAAGTCCTCCTTCCTTAAAATTCTGAAGTGATGCAAGTAATCAGATAAGGTTTTCTACTTCAAAAGAGTTTAAAACTGCTTAGTCTTTTATTAGAAACTTTAATAATGTGCTTAAACAATTCTATCACTATATACTGTGTATATATTTAATACATGCTTTCACTGTAATTCCTGCTGAATGTTAAATCCCTCATATCAGGCTATTATACAGAATGAAGTCCTCAGGAATTCTAAATGAATGACTTCCTTCATATACACTTTTAATCTAGAGTGTGAACAAAATGGAAGTTGTAACTGAAAAGTTGCAACAACCCTTTCTGCACCTTTCTTACTACATTTCAACCTTTGAACATGGTAATATTACCTAATATTACCATTGGGGAAAAATACTAATTTTGTTGAACACATTTAATTTTTATTGTAATTTGGCCTCATACATTACTCAATCTCTCCAGGTTATAGAAGATTTTTTAATGTTTACAGGAATGATTGAGTAAAAATATTGCATGCTGATTGACCAGCACTTTAACTCGTGTAAGAAGAGCCTGTAATAGTATAACAAATAATGCCAACTGAAGATCTGACCCAAAATAGTGTAAATTCAGCTTAACAAAGAAGTCACTGAGGCAGACAAACCATTAAAAGTCAAATATTCTGTGCTTACTGCACTTTCCTTTAAGAAAAGTACATGTATGTTATACCACAGGCTCAAGTCTATTGTTTCATTTGCGATTCTAGCTAAATAAATATATTTTTTTTAAAGACCAGTCTCCACACTTCTAGACTGGACAGCATTGGGTTGTGTGACACAAGTTCCCTGGTGGCATTAGTGTTTACTTTCTTCTCTCACATGGCCTGTCCAATCACCAGTTGGTCAGCTATTAAGAAGCCACTGCAATATAAAAATATTTACAAAATAACAAGGACAATCAAATAATCAATGTACAGTAACTAACAACAGAGCAGAATGATGGAATTCCTCAATAAGTAACCTGAAAACACCATAAAAATATAAATCTACAAGATTCTCCCCCGAAGTCGTAGTTCTCCTTTCTGCCCCTATTCACTTCCTCTGCCTCTGGAGCTAAGCTCCTGAACCTGCATTGATTAAGAACGAGATATCTGTAACACGATATGTTTGCAGTGATCCTGTAGATTGCTGTTAACAAGCAGTCCATCACAAATGTGGCTTCTATTAAGTTTTATTACTTTCAGGATGTTAATTTTGGTACAGACTTATTTTCCTAATTTTGTGCAAAACCCTTACCCATGATGTAAAACAAACGGCAGTGGGGAGGTGGAAAAAAAATAAGAGTGAGCTAAAACAACACTGCTAGAACAATGCTGACATAGATATCTAAATATTCAGCATTAATCTGAGATAGGAGTTTTTTTGACAATTTTACAATAACTAATTGAACAAGATTAGGCAGAAGCCCTCTCAAGACACTATGACATGTTACTCTATTCATACTGTACAAGGCTACAGAGATAAAAACTATATTGTACATGACTACAGAAATTAATTTTCTAAATCCAGTGTGCTACATAAGAAATATGTAAGAGTTCTTAATCAAAGAAAACACTTACTTTAGAATATAACCCAAATCCACTGTCGAGTAACTTCAGACTTCTCAGAAGTTGTGAATTTCAAACCGGATCATCAGTTATCATGTGAAACCTAGAAATGTGAAACAAGGCAGATCTCGTGCATTGCTCTTCACAATCTGACATGGAAAACAAAAATAGTTACTTAAGTTATTTAGATATTTTCTTTTAGAATGTATTAAGAGAATTATAGTACTCCAGGAACTACAGAGCAAATGTTAAGAACTTCAATCAACAATACAAAAAAAATCACATTAAAATATACTATGATTCTAAAAGTTAAACACCTAGGTATTAAGAAATTTCAGAATTTAGGTTGTCTTTAAACCTTGTCAGCATTTATGTACATATATATTTACATACATTCTGATATTAAGTATTGCATAGTTCTTCATGAAGGAAGCAGGGATCTTAGCTTAGTGGCATGGAAATTCAAAGACTTGAAAAGGTTGCTATGAGCAGGACATGAGAGTGAAATTGTACAGGAGACACGGACTGAAGGGTTAAGGAGAAAAAGAATATTTTCAGTCCAAGTACTTAAATGCTTCCATGGACTAGCAGCTTCAATCTTTGTCTCTATCACAGATCAACCCATAACCCCCACAACTTTAGAGTCCTTTATTTCATAGCTTTGTAATTTGAACCATCTGGAAAGTCTGATTTTCAAAAGGAGTGACCTCTAAATTACAGGTGGAAGTTCAGTTAGCAGAAGCTACATACTAAATATTTAAATATTACATAAACAATAACTATAAACCAGGTGATGAGCCTCTCAATTTAGACACTCCAGAATTATTGAGCTCTGTTCCTCAGTTAACCACCCAAAAAATAAAAGTAATTCCTGTCTTGTCAGCATGTTTTTAAGATAAGACTTCTTACTTACTGCGGTGAAAACTACAGACATGCACATTAAATCAGCCTATATATCCCCTCCTACTACTGAAACTGCTGTAATACTCATCATCTTTATTACCCTCCCCACCTACATTCCCCCTCCACCATATCCTTTCTGGGGATTATGAATTACTTCTTTTCCTTAAATTATTTGTTAAATTAATTGTGATATCTGACCCTACCCTCCAATATCTGCAGCTCCTCCTCTGTGCAGAACTGCCAGTAAATCAAATAAGCATTTTCTATTCCATCATTCAGATTTTTAATGACAGATAATAATGCATAGCAGAGGATAAATCCTTGAAGAACCAAAGCTGATAAACCTGACAAGTTATAAAGCTACTACCAACACAAACCAGTTTTAAGTTTTCCAGCCACATTTAGCCCCACTTTAGAATATCATCATCTAACCTGTATGTTCCCAGACCCTGAGAACATCAGAGTAGCTTCTTAAATTTATGTTAGGTATCCTTACAGCTCTTTCATCACCAGCCCTATACAATAAACTTGTCATAGCAAGCCTCTCTTTTCTCCACAATGCCAGACAATACCATATACACTTCTTTGGAGCTAACTGGAACATATTCAGCTAAAGTAACATGTAACTCAATAGTACAGAGTATAATGGAATACTGCAAATAAATCATCAATTTTAAACAAGTCTCAGCTACAGCATGAGCAACAGCTTTGATCCAATATCACATTTCATCATGTGGTATTAAGTACTGCGTAATCAAAATGCAAATATTTATAAAAATAAAAGAATGTAAGGTCTGCAATGCTTTTGCTTCTACTTCATTTTTCTAGGTCCCCTCATTTTAATTAGCAAATTTTTTGAAAAATTCTACAAACACTTTATCAAGGTTCTTACACAAATTAAGTGGCTGCACCGAACACCCCTCAATACAGGATTACAAATATGTTTGTCTCTGCTTCAGAGGCTCATTGTCTGCAGTGTTAAGGCACTAAACACACATATATCCACAGGTCAATTTGTATATAAATGCTCAGAGCTTAAGACTGAAGGATTATAAAGCACTGCCTTACTGCCCATATTCACTAAAAATTATGATTCTTGGTTCCACATACCACCATATATAACAAAAACATGGTATTAAGAAAAAGTGACAAAATCTTAGAGATTTTTCAATTAAATCTAGAGTTTTCACTGTTTATATATGACAAAAATGTACAATTTAGTGAAGGGAGTTGAATGAAATGGCCTTAAGTGATTTTAAAGTGAGCATAATTTTAAGCATATGAAACTCTCTTCATGCACTAAATAGATTTTATCTGTAGTTGGTGTAGATTTCTATCACTCATATCCAATAAAGAGTAATTAAACCAGAGATGAGACAGATTGGCATCTGGGAATCAAGGGAATAAAGAGCCTATCTCTGTATGGAAGCTTAAACCAGCTTGGACTGTTTACCACAGCAAAACAGCCTGAAGAGACAGGACTGGGCTCTCCATAAATATCAGAACACTAAATGCCAAAGATAAGTAAAGTTTTTTAAATTAAAGGGTAATTTAGACCCTCTGGAAGAAATGCATACTAAATAGGAAAAAGTTGTATCAGAAATTGGAAGGTTGCCTACTAGAACCAGAATGTTCTCAAAGATGCTTCCAGTATAAGCAAAAGGAGCAAAAAACCCTGAAATAATTTCTCAAAAGGATGTGAATGAACTTACATGACACATTTTGACAGCACATGACTAAAGCTGAAGACCCACTCAATCTTTCTAATCAAAACTTGGTCGTGTTTAAATGGTTTCTTAAAAACCTTCTAGGACTTGAGGCCAGATCTTTATTTATGAAAACATAAAAGCACATGGGTCTATTAATGTCAAAGGTGTGCTGAGTCACTACCGTTCAGGGTCTAGTACATGGTTTTCAATTATTTAAAACCATTTAAGTTGAGAGCCCATATTGATGACAATTTTTTGACACAGATGACTGACAAGCTAAGTAGGTGCTCTGTTGCACTTGCTTCCATGAACAAGTAAGAACCAGCTGGGGTTCTGAAAGTTGAGGGAAACCTTAGCTGCAAAGACTGTAGCATTGTGGAGTTCAAAATCCTGAGTCAAGTGAGCAAGATAAATTTTAAAAATTATTATCCTGGCCTTCAAGAAGGCAGATCTCGTCTTGTTCAGGGACTTGCTTGGCGGGACACCTGGGATACCACCATGAAGGACAACAGGGCTCAGAAGAGCTGGCTGATTTCCAAGGGCAGCCTTATCAAAGCACAAGAATGGTCCTTCCTGACCCTCAGGAAAACAAGCAATTATGGCAGAAGACCAGAGGAGATGGACAATGCAACAGACCCCTTGGAGAAAGAGAGACACTGAGCAGCGAGGCATGTGGACAGCGAGGCATGAGAGACAAAGCTCATGGAGAGCCAAAACTAACTAGAGATATGAAAAATTAAATCAAGGAAGGCTTCAGTACCAGCAGAAAAAAAAAAAAAGACTAAAGAAGAGGTCAGACCACTGCTTAACAGGGCAGTGGATCTAGGGATAAATTAAATGGAAAAGTCTGAGGTATTAAATGTGTTTGTCCTTCTGTTTTTATTGGCAAAGTCTTCTTTCTTAGGTGTCCCAGCTCCTTCATGTTAGTAGCAGAGTCTGTAGGAGTGAAGTATTGCCCATGACAATGATCAAATCAGAAACCACTGAAGCTAATTGTGTATACACAAGTCCATGGGTCCAGACAGGCTGCATCTTGGTTGTTTGATTTCATTGCAAGGCTGCTCTCCACTGTCTTCAAAAGATTATGGGAATTGTGGGCAGTCCCAATGACTGGAAAAAGGCCATCTTCAAGGAGAGCAATGAAGAGCCAGACCAGCACATGCCACTCAGACTTACCTCTGGTTCTAGGAGGGTTCTGAAATAAGTCTTCTGAGATGTCATTTCTGAGCACATAAAAGACAAAGAGGTGACTGAAAACATTCAGTGTGGATTCATCGAGAATAAACTGGGTCTAACCATGCTAAATGCCTTTGGCGATAATGTGACTAAAATTGAGAGGACAAAGGATGAGAAATACATGATGTTTACTTTGATTTTAGCAAAGCCATCAGTAGTGTCCTGTAATATCACTTTAGCAATATTGGTGAGACACAGGCTAATTAAGCGGATAAAGTGGATGGCAAACCAGTTGGATTCTCAGACACATTGTGTTCTGATCAGTAATACTAAATCCAACTAGCAGTCAGTTACTATGGCCATCCCTCAAATATTGAAAGTGGGTCTATCCACTTTTAACATAATGTAATTCTCTTTCACATCTTTACTAACAAGCAGTAGAATGGGACAGCGTGCACATCCTGCAGCATCATGGATGATAATGCATGAGGAAGCACTGGCTATGTGGGAGAGCAAGGATGATCTTCAGACGGACCTCGAGTGACTGGCAGAAAGAGATAATTCAATTCCTTTGAAACTGAACAAAAGCAAATGCAAAGTCCTGCACACTGGTCAGTGTACTTGGCTTTTGAATATCTCCAAGGATGGAGATGTCACTACTCCCTGGGGCAACCTGTGATGGATTGTTCCATCACTCTCACAGTGAAGAACGGGTTCTTGATGTTCATACAGAGCCTCCAATTTAAGACCACTACCTCTGGTCCTGTCACTGGGCACCACTGAAAAGCAGCTGGCTCCATCTTCTCTGCACCCTGCCTTCAGATAGGTGAGATCTCCCTGGGCCTTCTCTTCTCTAGGCTAAACCGTTCCAGCATTCTCAGCCTTTCCTCATGCAACAGATGTTCCAGTCCCTTAATCATCTTAGTGGCCCCGGGGATTTTGGTTGCCCCAAAACAAGAACTACCACCTTGATCAATGGAAGAAAGCACAGGGGAGGTCCACAGATAATCATGAGGCTGAAACACCCCAGTATACAGAAAGTGACTGAAAGAAAAGGATTTGTTTAGCCATAAGAGAGCTCTGCTGTCTTCAGCTAGCTAATGGGACACACCATGATCCTCCACCCTTGGAGAGTTGTGAGGCCCTGAGCAACTGGATCTGATTGGAAGACTGGACTAGGCGGCACTGAGCAATCCCTTCTAACCTGATACAGGAAGATTGCATCAGTGAGTGTTTTCTATTTCTCTGCGTATCTATCAGAACATGTTTTACCAAACAGTAATAGAAGTCCTAATCTAAGAGGCATTTTGTTTAGATTTTTTTCTGCTACAGACTCTCCAAATTATGGGATAGGAACAGAATAGAGCATCTATCACACTAAAAACATGTCAAGTCTATTACCCATTATGAAAGAGATTGCCATAAGCACACATACCCTTTTATGGAGAAAGAGAAGAAGAAAATGTTTGCAAGAACACTTGCCTGATTTGTTACCCCATTATGGAAAAACTGGTCTAACAATACTGCAAAGTTTGGGTATATAAATTGATAACCATGTGAAAGAATTGCAGACACTGCAACAGCTAATTGGCCCTGCATAAGTTACATATGCATTTGTTTTATATAAATTATACCACTCTTATCGTGACAGAAGTAGGGTTCTCTCCTTTCACGTCACAGATGCTGAACCATGCAAAAAGTCTGTACTTCCATTAATGAGTTTCTCCCTCAGGAAAGAAGTGTTATATAAAGCCAAATATGTCAGCTAAATAATAGTTTAGACTTTTGCAAGTATGATTCAGTGAATCTCACGTATGTAAGGGACACGTAATGGCAGACATCACTAGACAGAACACAGTCACCTAACTCTCCATTTATTGTTATGAAATACTGACACTACAGCAACATCATCCACTGCTTGATTAGCATTTAATTATATAGATTGAGCTAGCTGATTTTCACTTGCAGGGAGAACATGTGAATAGTGTCTACCTGTGGATATAGCTACAACAGGCTTCACAGTTTAGGCAGGGAAACTCTAAAAAACAGATTTGAAATTATTTGGTAGTGAACTGATATGCACAGAAGAACCAATTGCTGTAATCAACACGATGTCCTGGAACTGCCCACCCAGAGGAAGTCAAAGAGGCACATCCTACACTACACGAAACTCAATGGGGTTTGATTGCTTGACAAAGCATGCACACAACAGTAAATGCATGTCTAGACTGGTATCATATGTCAAAAAACCACAAATACTTTACTCAGATGTTTAATTCTCAGAAGATTGAAGATATTAGCAGAAGAGTTTTGTATGCCACAGATTTCTACCATGATAGGACCAGATATCTATAAAACATCTGGTAGATTTCATCCTGTGGAGCTGAAGAGGCATGTAATATTAACTGCTGGCCTGGGAGTCATGCTTTATTCCCGAAGAACTGGATGTGGCAAGTGACATTTCATTACACACAAACCATGGTATCAGGAAAAGGTTTATTTAACTTACACTAAGCACAACCAACCTAAATTACACAATATAGGCGAACTGTTTGTTCAATTATGAAGTAAAAAAAAAGAGCACTTTTGGCACTAGAATTCTCCTATTTTTCCTACATTGTGGTATTTGCATTACTAGCACTAATGTATGGAATATCACAAAACTGGTGACTACTTAAAAGATGCTTTAATCCATGGGCTATGGAAGAAGCCACTAATAAAGATGGTGTATGAACTGGTTTTGTTAATACTTTACAATGCTCTTCAATATTTTTATCTCTTTGAAAAGCATAAAAAACTATAAAAGTATGAACTCATACAGTGACACTTCATCAGGTAGAAAACAGGAAAGGTATTCTATCTTAGTTTTTCTTTTGTTCTTACTTCAGGGAAACTTGGCATGACTCATGGAATATTGTTGTATACAGCAACTTCCTATGACAATGTAAGTCAAATAACTTCAAATTAAGTTCTGATGTTGTAACCAACTGAACACATTGACATATCAACTTACAGAAACTTTCTTACATTTCAAATGGGAATTCTGACACTAAGGTTGAATAAAGTTTCTATGAAGCCAGTTAGTATGGTGAGAAAGTACAAAGATGACAGAGCTTCTAGACACATTTTTTTACAAGATCAGATGAAAACATTTGTGATGTGCAGTGGGCAGAAAAATTGTACGGACCAATCAAAATATTCCTCTCTTGAGATTAAGCTTCAACTCCTGGAGCCATTCCTGCCACCATTCCTGGCAACTACATAAATCTATGAGCTACCAGCCCTTAAACTTACCAGTTCAGCATCAGTTCTCTTATTCTGGAGTCAAGAAAGATCAATTTTATTTAATGGAAGTTTCTTATGTGGGCATTGCCATAATCACAGTATATGCTGGGATAGACTATATAGAGCATGCTGCTTCTTTCACTCCATTTTGTATTCTGCCTACAAATATGTGTTCACTTTTAATCACTAGTCCTCTCACCAGTGCCTAAAAAACACCTCTTGAAAAAAAAAAAAAAAACAACCAAAAAAAGGAAATCAGAGGTATTAGGTATAACAAACATATGGATACTATTCAGCCATGAAACAATACCTTATTTAAGGTCAGTTCCCTCATAATTATCACAGGAATAGATATGTCTCAGTGGAAAGATGGCGTTTCTGATCTTGCTCTTTTCTCTTGGCCCTTCAAAGTCCTCATACTTCAAATCTTAACCATTAAGGTATGTTTGAAGATAATCTTTAAAGCTTTTAAGAATAGATTACTTTTAATTCTCCCTCTACCCACTTTTTTCATAGGTGGATGTATGCTTTTTCAGGCTGGAGTAATACGATTACTACTTTTCAATCATGCACTAAACATTTTATTGTGTGCTTGGATAAGGAAACAAGAACTACAGCAATGGGAAAGTTTCTCTTCCAAAGTAGGCATCTTTCATCTCAACAGTTGTGTTTCTAATGTATTTTGAATAATAACTTGCTACTTGAATTAATAAAAAAATATCCATTGCGATTGTTTATTTAATTTCTGATATAAAATATTTTCAGTGTGAGAACAAGTGTGTGATGAACTGTCTTCCTAAGAATCAGTAGTTAATTTTTTTTTAATTCCTGCCACTTATAATTCCCCAAACTCAGTGAAAATAGTCCTACTGGCTAAGTTTCAGAAGGCATAAATCAAAAGCAATACATAAGACAAAATCTGACTTAAACTTCTAGTATTTGAAATGACATATGACTAGGAAAAGATCTATGGTGCTTCTACAGGAAGGAGAGTTAATAAATTGCCCTTATAAGCTTACCCATGTTTCAAAAGAATAACCCAAAGGAACAGAAAACAAGCATACCATTATACAGAATGGTTTTCTAAAATTCCACTATTTAAAGTACATCACAGCTAAGCAAATGTGTCACTAGTCAGTTAGTCTTTGCTGAGAATTAAAGAAAACTTTCAGAGCCAGGATGCCTTTCCCTGAGCCATGGTGGCTTTGAAAATGAGGAAAGACACATGCAATCTTTGCAGGAGAAAATCATATCTCTACCTTTTCCTGAGTACCAGACATGATGTGACGTATTGAAAAGAAGAAGCTGGAAAGTGAAAAAAATAGTCAATAAGGAAGAGAATGAGCTAAAAGGTCTGGATTCTTAACCCATGGTCATTTGAATCATGAATAAATGCTGGATGGGTTTCTTAAGTAACCTGGAAAATGAATAAAAAAGGCTATCAAAAAGTTCTTTTTGTGAAAACTTACTCAGATTTGTTTCAGGGAAAAACATTTTACTAATCAAGCATGTCCTGTTTAAAATACAGCAGTTACAAATAATTAA
This sequence comes from Dasyornis broadbenti, assembly GCA_013397935.1. Lineage (NCBI taxonomy): Eukaryota > Metazoa > Chordata > Aves > Passeriformes > Dasyornithidae > Dasyornis > Dasyornis broadbenti. Next base: position 428,229 of record VZRN01005249.1, read on the forward strand.
AACAGAAACTTTCTAATTAATTCAAGAAGTAGACAAGCCTCTTGAGCCCACATTCAGCAAACAATGCAACAACAATTTAGGACCCAAATTTAAAACAAGGTAAGCTAAGAACAGGCCTGTTTGACGGCAAGATAGTGGATGTCTGCGTAAGTCACCAAGTTCTAGAATCTGACAACTCTGATTTCCACCATTTTTGCTTCAAAAATTTTAATTTTAAATGTAATACATGATAATGCCTTCCACTATAAGTAGATTTTTAGGCCTAAATACCTAATCTTTCAGTTACTCTTCCAGCTTATAAAGACTACATATGCAACAGCCATTTTTCACCAAAAAAAAAAAAAAAAAATCTCACAACAAACCCAAAACCAGACACTCAACCAGCTTTCCTTGCCATAATCATATTCCAGTGCATTATTGTTCACACTGGGTTGTTCTTAATAAACAAGTTATAATTCAGAGCCTCTCGCTTGATTTTTGAAGATACTTGCAAAATTCATCCAGATTATCTAAAATATCACTCTCTGACCCCAAACATTAGTTCCTACACCAGCACAATGCAGTTATCATTACAAAAAGATTATTCTTCACAGGGTCCCTCCTCGGAAAACTAGCAGAGCTAAGAACGGAGAGATTCATAGTGATGTTCCATTGACCAAACCAAGCCTTATCCCTTCTCTTAGCAAGGTTTCTTCAGGACCAAATCAGAGTTAGATCAAGGTAACATGAAAGCAGACAACAGGGCCTCACCACAAACTACCAATCATGCTATCTGCTCATGTTGACATGGCCACTAAAACAAAACTCCCACAAAAGCTATCTAAATTCTGCCTTTTAGTAAGAGAGAGAAGCAGGGCTTGTACGTAACTTTAGTCCAGAAATGTATGCGAAGTGTGTGCAGTTACACACAATGCTAACAGTTTCTAAAACATTCATTAAATTTGCAACACAGTATTCTGGTCATTACCTTCTTACCCTCATAATCCTTGGACGTCTTATATACCTACATATTTAGGCATTTTCTACTGCCCCTAGACACTTCTTTACTTGACTGGTGACATCTTAGAAAAACAAGAAATGCCAACAGGAAAAGCAAGTCATTGAAAGGACAGGTACCCCTTAAGTTTCATTTTCAGTATGCTTTCCAACACCTTCCTTTTTATCTGAATTTCTACGTTGTTGAGAAAGAAGAATTAAAATGGGAATTATTTCTGAAGAGCATCTGGATCATTCTGACGAGCCCCTCATGGAGCTGGAGTAATATTCAATTGCATCCTCACTGGCAGCTTCGTTGGGAACCTACTGGGCAGGACGGTGCGGAAAAAGAATTAAAATTCATTCCCGTATGTACTAGAGGAAGCTTAGTCCTCTGATTGCCGTTTGCTCAACACAAAGAAAAGTCCTCAATCCGTGGTAAACCGTAACTATTGCTTTTGGCAGGTTTTTAAATACAAGAAAAAAAAGAGGTGGGGTGGGCAGACGACGTCTAGTTCACTTCTGTTCCCTTCCCCCTCCTCGATGCGCAGCTCTATCTGCAACCCATGTGGCTGGGAGGCAGCCACAGCCGGTTCCAATTCCTACTTTCCCACTCTGCGCCCCTGCTCGCTGCCGGGGCTGAGCCGAGCCAGGACCGGCNNGGGCCGAGCCAGGACCGGCCGCGGGCTCCCTCCCCTCGCCCCCCCGCCGCGCCGTCCTCCCTCTCCCCCGCTCCATCTGATCCTCCGGTCCCCCAGGGCACAGTGTGGGAAGTACGAATTTCCGCTGAGTTTTCTCGGCAACTTTCGGAGCTCGTCTTTCTCCCGCTCCCCGCTCCGCC